>JAUDYJ010000002.1:274388738-274591238 GCA_030761175.1 Masticophis lateralis | reverse complement strand
ATACGCGACATCTGCCTTTGACATGGGACCATTCCACAGGAATAAGCCGATGTTTTGACAGAAGTTGGCAGCAGACTAAAATTATTTTTAGTACGTTTTCTTGCATTGTGTCTGCATTTCCCTCAATAAGAAATCTTGGAAGAGTTGCGGGGTTATTTTCTCCTGAAGATGGAGATGATACTATGTACCAGGTGAAAAAAAACAGATGGAAAAATTGTGCTTGTAACTCCCAGCCTAGGCCTCTACGGCAGTGGTAAAATCCAATTTTATTTTACTACTGGTTCTGTAGGCGTGGATTTATCTTTATCTTTATCTTTATCATCTTTATCTTTATCTTTATTTGTATACCGCCCTACTCCAGAAGGACTCAGGGCGGTAAACAGCCAGACAATAAAAATACACAAATGCAAAATTTAAAAACAGAATAAAATCGAATTAAATAATTTGGCCCAGACGGATTAAAACACCCCAATCATTTAAAAAACTGATTAAAATTTGCATATTAAAAGAAGAGAGGGAAACGATTAAGCCAGGCCAAGCTTGGTGGGCATGGTGTGCCTTGGTGGGCGTGGCTTGGTGGGTGTGGCAGGGGAAGGATACTGCAAAATCCCCATTTCCTCCCCACTCTGGGGCCAGTCAGTCAGAAGTGGTATTTGCCGGTTCTCCGAACTGCTCAAAATTTCCACTACCGGTTCTCCAGAACCTGTCAGAATCTGCTGGATTTCACCCCTGCTCTGCGGGGTATATTATGTGCACCGTGACCTCATGTTATAAATAATGGGAATTGTGATTTTTACATCATTTCGGTGATGCTGCCATAACACGTGACTTTGTCACGGCTTTCAGAACATGGAATAGCAGAGTTGGAAGGGACCTTGGAGGTCTTCTAGTCCAGCCCACTGCTCAAACAGAAACGCCTATACCGCAGTAGTCCTCGGCTTACAACAGTTCATTTAGTGACTATTCAAGGCTACAATGGCCCTGAAAAAATGGGACTTATGACCATTTTTCACCCTTACGACCGTTGCAGCATTTCCACGGTCACATAATCAAAATTCAGATGCTTGGCAGTTGACTCGCATTTATGACGGTCGCAGCGCCCCAGAGTTATGAGATCCCCTTTTGCGACCTTCTGAAAAGCAAAGCAAATGGGGAAAGCCAGATTCATTTAACAACCATGTTACTCACTTAAGAACTGCAGTGATTCGCTTAACAACAATGACAAGAAAGAACGTAAAATGGAGCAAAACTCACTTAACAACTGACTCATTTAGCAACTGAAATATATATATATATATATATTTTCTGAGGTTTTCGCGGGTGTTTGTATGTAGGTCTTTGGTTATTCGGGTCTTCTCCCGCGTAGAATTGGAAGTATCTTGGCGACGTTTCGACGAAGTCTCATTCGTCATCTTCAGGCTGGTGTTCTCGGCTTCGTTCATTGCTCCTGGAAGAACGAAGCCGAGAACACCAGCCTGAAGATGACGAATGAGACTTCGTCGAAACGTCGCCAAGATATTTCCAATTCTACGCGGGAGAAGACCCGAATAACCAAAGACCTACATATATATGTATATATTCCTCCATTCGTGGTAATCCAGGATGACTCAATACAACAAACATACACATAAATCTACCTGGAAATGAGCTGGTAATCGGATAAGAGCCTGTGGCCTGGGGGTTAAATCAACTGCCTTGCAGGCAGACGGCCCAGGTTCAAATCCCAGTAAGGGTATGACTGTCTGACGAGAGCAAATAAGCTCGAAATAGATCTATAACAGCCTCCCTTTATTTATAGAATTATCAGCAAAAATATTTAAAAAAAAACAAAACATAGAAAAATAGCTTGTCGGCTATATGATACTGTCTGGACGGCCCATGAGATTGGGCTGAAAGGCAAAAATTGGAGATTTGTGATATCTCCTCCATTCGTGGTAATCCAGGATGACTCAATACAACAAACATACATACATACATACATACATACATACATAAAAACATATATAAACACACACACACACACACACATATATATATATATATATATGCCTGGATAGCTCAGCAGACTAAAAAGTATTGTGATTAACACCAGCTGTCTGCAATTACCATAAGTTCGAATCTCACCAGGCTCAAGGTTGACTCAGCCTTCCATCCTTTCTAAGGTAGGTAAATTGAGGACCCAGTTTGTGGGGGCAATAAACTGACTTTGTATAAATATACAAAAATATGAAGGCTATTGCTTAACGCATTGTAAGACGCCCTGAGTCTCCGGAGAAGGGCGGCATATAAATCAAATTACACACACACACACACACACACACACACACAGAGTAAGTAAGTAAAATCATCAAAAACTTCCAGCGATGGGGCTCCCACAATTTCTGAAGCCTACCACACGATATCCTAATTCCCAGACTGTAGAATTCCACGGAGTGCCAAACATTGTGATTAGCATAATATATGCGGCTTAACATACTGGGTTAATCAAAGTACAGGTAATCCAGGATTTATGACCACAGTGAAATCCAAACTTTCTGTTGCTAAGCAAGACAGTGAGTTTTGCCCCATTTTACAACCTTTCTTGCCACAGTTCTTAAGTGCATCAGTGCCGTTGTTAAGTTAGTAACACGGTTATAAAGAACGGTTGCTGGAACTGGGCATGTCTAGTTTAATGAAAAGAAGGACTAGGGGTGACATGATAGCAGTGTTCCGATATCTCAGAGGTTGCCACAAAGAAGAGGCTTCAAGCTATTCTCCAAAGCACCTGAGGACAAGACAAGAAACAATGGGTGGAAACTAATCAAAGAAAGAAGCAACCTGGAATTAAGGAGAAATTTCTTGAGAATTAGAACAATTAATCAGTGGAACAACTTGCCTCCAGAAGTTGTGAATTCTCCAACGCTGGAAGTTTTTAAGAAGAGATTGTAGGGTTATTGTAGGATACACTGTATGGTTTGCTACCTGAGCAGGGAGTTGGACTAGAAGACCTTCCAACTCTGTTATTTCTAACTAATTCTAAGTAATTAAACTATATAGGTAGTACTTGCTTAAGAACTGGTTGCTTACTGACTCTTCAAAGTTACAGCCAACTTGAAAACGGGGCATACAATCCAGACCTGAAGTTCCAACAATTGCCCACCCACCCCCAGCAGAGTCACGTGACTGCACTCTGAGCACTGGGCAACACAGCCCCCGTTTACAGACATTTGCAGCATCTCCTATTTCCGTAACCATGTTTTACAACAATTTACTTCCGGTTTTTTGCAAAACGGTGCAACTGTGAACCACAGTTTCACCCAATTACTACCATGTTTGCTTAATGACTATGGTGTTCATCTTATGACTGCCACAAAAAGAGTCATATAATTGTGTTGACGTCACAGGAGGTAGTCCTCATTTAATGACCAGTGACTTAGTAACCTTTCAAAGCTATGACAGGCCTCCCCAGATCTATTTGTGACTATTTCCAAAGTTCCAATAGCTGCACTCACTCACTCACACACAGACACACAGACACACACACACACACAAACCACAATAATGGGATGGCATTTTGGGTTCTTGGAACCAGCTTGCATTTATGGCCATTTGCAGCATCCTGTCATTATGTGAGAGCAATTTTGGGTGGGTTTTTTTGCCAGTTTCTGGCATTCACTTCCAATTTCTGGTAAAAAAGGCCCATTGTGGAAAACATGTTTGCTTAACAGTCACAGTGTTTGCTTCACAATCGCTGCAAATAAAGGTCATAAAATTGATGACAGTGATGTGGTGACCCACTTAATGACCAACCTGACTTATGACCGTAATTCCAGGCTCAATTTTGATGATTTGCCCCCTTTTCTTCAGCTAATGCTAAGAAAAAGTATTGGTCTATAGAGATTCTCAGTCATCCAAGGTCACGGTTGTCCCAAAGGTGCTTTTTCAAAAGGCAATTAAGACTTTGTTTTTTTCCTGAAGACATTTCGCTTCTCATCTAAGAAGCTTCTTCAGTTCTGAACTGAAGAACTGAAGAAGCTTCTTGGATCAAAACATCTTCAAGGAAAAACAAAGTACAGTTGCCCTTTGCAAAACCATCTTTGGGACAAAAAAACTACTGGTGACAATGCCCAAGCACCCAATTCTGCAAGTATCGCATTAATGTTCTTTCTCTTCTGAGAATGTATTTTAAAAAATTATCACGTATGTAAAAAAAGAAGAAGAACAGAAACTGCTTTAGCAGGAGAATAAACCTTCTGAAAAAGTGGCAAGGCAGATTTTACTGTTGTGGATCAATTTCTGTAAACCACACCAAGGATTCTTCTATTAGAAGGGTGACCTCAAGGTTAGAACCAAACAATTAAAATTACACACACAGCTCTGAGCTAAAGGGATTATTGTGCTGACGCCTTTGGCAGCTTTAATGCTTACTTTGCTTTTATTTTGTGAAAGCAAAGGTGAGAAGAACGAAGCTACAGAAAACCCCAGTGACTTCAGAAGAAAATGTTCCTGTCATTAACAAGCTTCCAAGTTAGCTGAGGTGCTGATCTTCATGAAATCTAGAGTAGGGATACTCTCTGTGTCAAATAAGAGCATTAGAGGTTTTCTAGTCCAACCCACTGCTCAAGCAGAGAACTCTCTATCATTCCAGACAAATATTTGCTCAGTTTCTTCTTAAAAAGCTCCAGTGTTGGAGCATTCACAACTTCTGGAGACAAGTTGTTCCACTGATTAATAGTTCTTAACTGTCAGAAAATTTTCTCCTTAGTTCTCCTTGCTTCTCTCATTAGTTTCCATCCACTGCTTCATGTCTGTTGTGACCAAGTAGTGATTACCAAACACAATTCAGCCCTCAACAAACTTATTTTATTAAAACAGCTGAGAATTCATTCATTCTCAGCTTAGTCCAAAACAAAATTCTTCATAACCAGTCCATCGGCCTTATCATCAATCTTTGATGTCTTTGGCAACCTCCCAAAGGTTTTTCTTTGCAAAAACCCCACGAAGTTCAAGAGACGCTGACAAGAAGCACTGGAATCAACACTGCTTTTCTACAAATAACCCAATGGCTCATTGCTGGTCTTTTAAGCTTTATGGGAGTGGCCAATCATCTTCTGGCCTTACTCCTGAGTTGTCCTTTTTGCTTCAGCTGCTCCTGCCTTCTGGCAGCTCTTCGCATGCGTGCACTTGGAACAGGCTCCTCCTGTTCCTCTGCCTCTCTACTGTCGACCTTTGGAGGCTCCGAAGTCCGTGCATCGCTCCCAGATGGCCCTGGCCCCATCTCTGCCTCCAACTCAAAGCCCTCTTCTGGACATTTCCCTGACTCAAGGACTGGCCCATCATCCACCCCAGCCTCCTCACTGTCCGACTCTGCTGCCAGCTCCGCAGGCTGCTGGCGGATCACAAAAATGTCCTGCCTTCTGGTGCTTTGGAAAATAAGTTGACCCCCAATGCTACTGAGCAGGGAGGGTGAACCTGGGAACGTCTGCACAAATGCCTTTAGTCTGACATCACTGATCAAGGGTGTGTGATCTGTTCTTACCACCCTTTTCATCTCATTAGAATCTGCAGAGGAATGAAGGAACATGAACTAATGCACATGGGAACAGAAATAGGAAAGAGCAAAGGCCATCCAACTGAAGCAACAGAGACTCTTTTGTAAATTTTGCAGCTTGTATGGAGTAAGAAGCTCTTTTAAGACTGATAGGATGTAGAATCATATGGCTGGAAAGAACCTTGGAGGTCTTCTAATCCAACCCCCTATTCAAGGCAGGGGACCTTATACCAAGGGTGTCAAACTCAAGGCCTGGGGGGCCAGATCCGGCTAGCGGAGGACTTAAATCTGATCTGCAAGGCTGCCCTGGAAACAGCAAAGGACAGGCCCGCGGTACCTCTACCAGCGAAAACAGAGCTCACGAGGGCTGTGTGCAGCTCCATTTTCAGCCATCGCAGCCGAAAACGGAGCTCAGGAGCCCGTTTTCATGGGCAGAGAGCTCAAGCCACCACAGGCGCCCCCGACGTGAGTGACATCTAGCTAGCCACACCCACCCTGGCCACACCCCCAAGGTCAAACACAACCCTGATGCGGCCCTCAATGAAATTGTGTTTGACACCCCTGCCATCCCAATCAAGTGCTTCTCTGCTCTTATTTTTGAAAAACTTCAGTGATGAAGCACCCACAGCTCCAGGAGGAAAGCTATTCCATTGATTAATTGATAGTTTAGATATAAATCAAGATAATTTAAATTTTCTAGGTTGGATCTCTCTTTAAAAAGCTTTAAAAATCCATTATTTCTTGTCCAGCCCTGTGGTGCCTTGGAGAAAAAGTGGACCCCCTCTTCTCTGTGACAGCCCCTCAAATCTTGGAAGACTGCTATCATGTCATGCCTAATCCTTCTCTTTGAGAGGCTAGATTTGTATATTGTATTGTATTGTACTGTACTGTACTGTACTGTATTATTTATTTTATTTTACTTTTATCCCACTTTTATTATTTTTACATATAACTCAAGTAGTGGTGGGTTGCCCCTGGTTCGGACCGGTTCTATAGAACTGGAAGTAAAACCGGCGGGAGGCTCCGCCCACCGACCCCGACGTCATCAGGAAAGTTTTGCGCATGTGCACGGCCCCATTGCGAACTGGTAGTAAAGGTAAGTAGAACTCATCCCTGAACTCAAGGCAGCGAACATAACCAACAAACTCTCCTCCTCCTATTTTCCCCACCACAACAACCCTGTGAGGTGGGTTGGGCAGAGAGAGTGAGTGACTGGCCCAAGGTTACCCTTGGTTACCCAGGGCCAGGCTATCTTCGAGACTGTCTTCTACCGCATAGCTCCCCAGCGACCAGTAAGATCCCACAGGGTTGGTCTCCTCCGGGTCCCGTCAGCTAAACAATGCCAGCTGTCAGTTACCTCCTGAGATCCGGACTACCCTCAACCTACTGGCCTTCCAGAAAGCGGTGAAGACTTGGCTTTTCCGGCAGGCCTTGGGCCATTGATCTCGCTGTTGCAATCTTCCAAGATCCGGCCATGAATGGTGTACATGGGCTTTTAATGTTTTTAAATGTTTTTATAATGTTTTTAAATATTTTTTCTATGATCATTGTACACATTATTTTTGCTGTAAGCCACCCAGAGTCCCTTGGGAGTTGGGCGGCAAAGAAATGTGATAAATTAAATGAAATTAAATGAAATTACCCAGCTGGTTTTCAGTATGGTTCAGACAAAACTAGACATAGTTGATTTAAAGCTCAAGATTTCCACTGTCCAATTGTGTTTCTAACTCTAGGGGACACTGCTCATCTCTGTTCCTTTGCAGAGGGAGCCAAGGAACAGAGTCTGTGTTATCCAAACGCATTTCCATGGTCTTGTAGCCAGCATGATTTATATGCCAAGGAATACAGAACGCTGTTACATTCCCACTATTTATCTACTCGTATTTGCATACTTTCGAACTGCTACATAGGCAGGAGCTGGAGCAAGGAACAGGAGCTCACCCTGTTGTTTGGCACCCAGGTCTTGAATCTGGGCTGTGAGCTCTCCAGCTGACAAGCTCAGCATCTTTAACAGCTGAGACATCGCATTTAGTCCTCGACTTACTACAATTGAGCCCAACATTTATGTTGCTAAAGCTCACTTAACAAATTCACCCCGTTTTACAACTTTTCTTGCCACATTTGTTAAGTGAATCACTGCAGTTCTTAAATTATTAACACTGGGACACTGCAACCGTCATAACTATGAGTCAGTTGTCAAGCATTCAATGTAAATCACATAACTATGGGGATGCCACAATGGTCATAAGTGTGAAAAATGGTCATAAGTCAGTTTTTTCACTGCCATTGTAACTTCAAACGGTTACTAAACGAACTGTGGTAAGTCAAGGACTACCTGTAATTGGTATATAATATTTGGTATAGTATAGCAACCGTTGTAAGTCGAGGCAGGCCATTTAAACAGGTCATTTAGTGACCGTCTGAAGTTATAACAGCACTGAAAAAATGACTTACAGCCGTTTTTCATACTTACGACAATTGTGGCATCCCCGTGATCCACGTGTTAAAAATCCAGAAGCTTGACAACTGACTCGTATTTATGATGGTTGCAGTGTCCTGGGGTCACGTGATCCCCTTTTGCAACCTTCTGACAAGTAAAGTCAAAGGGGAAGCAGGATTCAATTAACAAATGTATTAGGTAGATAAAATGAGGACCCGGATTGTGGGGGCAATAAGCTGACTTTGCATAAAAAAGAACACCGCTTAGGGGGGCCCGAAAGCCCTACTAAGCAGGTATATACAAAAGTATGAAGGCTATTGCTTAACGCACTGTAAGCCGCCCTGAGTCTCCGGAGAAGGGCGGCATAAAAATCGAACCAATAAATAAATTACTATTTTAATGATAATACATTTAACGGCCGTGGCAAGAAAGGTTGTAAAATGGGGCAAAACTCACTTAACAACTGTCTCGCTTAGCACCAGAAATTTTGGTCTCAATTTTGGGTTGTACGTTGCGGACTTACCTGTACAGCCATATCTAGCTCCCTCAAGCATTCATTTAGCCTCCAGACCAGGGGTAGGTTCTACTTACCTTTACTACTGGTTCGCAACGGGGCCGCGCATATGTGCTTGCTTTGCTTGCTTGCGCGCTCTCTCTTCTGCGCAAGAAGAGTTTTGATGACGTCAGGGTCAGTGGGCGGAGCCTCCCGCCAGTTTTACTACATTAAGAGCCTCAGATAGCTCAACAGGCTAGATAGCCTGTTATTAACATTCAGCTGTCTGCAATTATTGCAAGTTCGAGGCTCAAGGTTGACTCAGCCTTCCATCCTTTCTAAGGTAGGTAAATTGAGGACCCAGTTTGTGGGGGCAATAAGCTGACTTTGTATAAAAATATACAAAAGTATGAAGGCTATTGCTTAACGCATGGTAAGCCGCCCTGAGTCTCCGGAGAAGGGCGGCGTATAAATCTAATTAAAAAAAACAAAAACAAAAAAACTACCAGTTCCATAGAACCGATGCGAACCAAGAGCAACCCACCACTGCTCCAGACTCCCTATCATCTTTGTTGCTCTTCTCTGCACACTTTCTAGTGTCTCTGCATCTTTTTTTATATATCGGGGTGACCAGAACTATACATGGTGACTCAGATGTATTTTTTAAAAGGTTGGTATCCATGGACATTATTATTATTGTCATAGTCCTGCCTCTTTTGTACTGAATTTCAATTTACTCCCTTGGTTGCATCTGGAGACAGTTTGTTTTATAATTGCCGAAATTACAATTAAAGAGAAATCATTACATGCCAGCAGCGCCTTTCATCTGGTTTGTCAGCTCCTGTGACGGCAATCTGATCAAAATGGAGCATCTGCAGCTGGCATTAGCATTACTGAAAGAGCCCACAGTGCTTTAACGGGAGCAAATCTGAAAGAACACTCAGTGCCTCTATTTGTATCAATCAGAATAGAGCTGGAAGGGCCCTTGGAGGTCTTCTAGACTAACCCACTGCTCAAGCAGGAAACCCTACACCAGTGATGGCGGACCTTTTTGGCACTGAGTGCCGAAAAGGGAGCCCATGCGCGTCTTGGCCACAACCCAGAAGAGTAGCTGCCCAGGGCACATGTGCCAGTGGTGGGTTGCCCCCGGTTTGGATCGGTTCACAAGAACCGGTAGTAAAACCAGTGGGAGGCCCCACCCACTGCCCCGGATGTCGTCATTAGCAATCTGCGCATGCGCAAAAGCAAAATGTGCACGCAAGCGAAGCCAATGCACGCGTGCAATCCCGTTGCGAACCAGTGGTAAAGGTAAGTAGAACTCACCCCTGGCATGCGCGCGCCCGAAGATGAACTTCCGGTTTCAGCTACTGAACTTCCGGTTTCAGCCAGCTACTCTTCCGGGTTTCTGGCACGCATGTGCACGCGACGATCAGCTGGCTGGCACGCATGCTCACGCAGGAAAATGGAAGACCAGCTCTTCTAGTTTCCAACACTGCAAAATGCAGCCGATCGTCGCGCACGCATGCACACCAGAAAGCCGGAAGAGGAACGGGCGATGCCGCGCGTGCCAGGTGACATGGTTCCGCGTGCCACTTCGGGCACGCATGCCATAGGTTCGCCATCATGGCCCTGTACCATTTCAGATAAGTGGCTGTCTAGTCTTTTCTTAAAAACTTCCAGTGTTGGAGCATTCACAATTTCTGGAGGCAAGCCGTTCCACTGATTAATTGTTCTAACTGTCAGGAAATTTCTCCTTAGTTCCAGGTTGCTTCTCTCCTTGATTAGTTTCCATCCGTTGTTTCTTGCCTTGCCTTCTAGTGCTTTGGAAAATAAATTGACCCCTCTTCTTTGTGGTAGCCTCTCAAGTACTGGAATAATGCTATCATGTCACCCCTAGTCCTTCTTTTCTCTAGACTGGCCATTCCCAATTCCTGCAACCATTCTTCATATGTTTTTGTCTCCAGGTCTTTAATCCTCTTAGTTGCTCTTTTTTGCACTTTTTCCAAAGTCTCAACATCTTTTTTTTTTTATAATGTGGTGACCAAAACTGGATGCAGTATTCCAGTTAAAGAAGTGCTAATATTTGCTCTCTTAGTAGTATTTGCTTTTGTAAGGATGGTTTCTTGGACCTATTTGAGAATTTCATCTACTGGAATTCTATCCTAAACACTGTAATGTAAGGCTGGGTTCTCCCACTGTACTAAATCTCAGTTTTGACACACTTGGATCTACTTTAATTGGATGTGAACCAGCACCTCACTGCCACTCTTTGAAGCAGCCAGGCAATTCCAATAAAAGATCCAGCCACTTTAAAAGGCTGCACAAAGATGCATGCTTATTTATTTTAGTTCTTTATTCATTTATTCACTAAATATATTTGCTACCCATCTCACTATCCAGAGTGATTCCAGGCAGCTTGCAAAGCAATAAAAAAACATATATTTAAAAATATTGTAAATGTAGAAAGAGTTAAAATCACAAGAATTAAATGGAGTAAAAATGTTACTGCCTTTATTATTTTATAAGTAATTCAAGGCAGCGAGCACATATAATAATCCTTCCTTCTCCTTTTTTTCTCCCCACAACAACTTTGTGAGGTTGGGCTGAGAGAGAGAGACTGGCCCAAAGTCATCCAGCTGGCTTTCCTGCCTAAGGGGGATTAGAACTCTCAGTCTCATACAGTAACAGTAAGAGTTGGAAGGGATCTTGGAGGTCATCTAGTTCAACCCCCTGCTTATGCAGGAGACATGTACTAGGGATTTGAACCGCCGAACTGCCAGCCTTTCTGATCGACAAGCTCAGTGTCTTAGCCACTGAGCCACCTAGTCAGGTCATATATATATATATGTGTGTGTGTATGTAAGTGTATACAGTATATACATATATACATGCACATTTCAAAACATCTTTTGAGCATCATATCCACTGCTCTAATGATAAGCTTAATTCATGCATTGCTATAGATGTGGCATTTCTGGAAGATTGTGAATCAAAAAATGTTCTGGAATTTTTTTTCTCTGAAAAGGAACATGATTTAAATTATCATTTTCCGATCACTACCTACAATCTCCAGAAGTATCATTTGATATTTTTAAAAATTAGCTTATTTAGTGTGATATGATCCTGGTGTTCAAAGAAAATAAGCGCTGGAGGAAAGTTGTTTCTACTGGAATGCTGGAAACACTGCTAGGCAATAGACCACAAAATAATAAACAGCCTCTCAATTTTTAAAACAATCACCAGAAAAAAAAAAAAGGAAATATCATAACCCCTTCAAAACTGTCCAACTTCCCCGAAGTAGAAAAATCCCCATTTTGGAAAATTCTTCATGGATTTTTTTCTAACCAACATTCCTGCATATCCCTGTAAACCAGGAATGCAGAATTGGAACTGAATAAGGATGACGGTGGAGTACTAAGTGGAATGCAAGGGCCGCCCTTCAACGAATTACACAAAATTAGCATCCTGGCAACATCTTATTTCATTTAATAACTGATTAAAATACATTGCATAGGAAACTCCCTATGTGTTTACAAATAGTGCTTTGTTAGTGACCAAGTTACAACGGCACTGAAAGAAGTGGCTAATGACCGTTTTTCACACTTATGACCTTTGCTGCATCCCCACGGCCACGTGATCAACATTCAGACACTTGGCAATGGGCTCATATTTATGACGGTTGAAGTGTCCCTGGGGTCATGTTAATCCCTTTGCGACCTTCTGATAGACAAAATCATTGGGGAAGCCAGATTCACTTAACAACCACATTACTGACTTAACAACTGCTGTGATTCACTTACGATAAGCGGCAGGAAAGGTCGTAAAATGAAGCAAAATTCATTTAACAACTGTTTCACTTAGCAACAGTAATTTTGGGCTCAAAATCGCACAGCTGGCTTTGATGCCTAAGGCAGGACTAGAATTCACAGTCTCCTGGTGATTGGCCCAAATTCCACCAGTTGGCTCACATGCCTAAGGCAAGACTCGAACTCAGGGTCTCCTGGTTTTTAGGCCACTACATCAAACTGGCTTTCAGTCCCCTCCCCTCTTTTTAAAATTCTGTTTGACATCATCTTCACATACGGTAACTCAGCCAACAGATCTCATACCAATATTTCCTTCAACCGCAGACAGACAGTTGGAGTCTTACTTCTACCATTTTGTAAATCCTTGTTCTTCCATGGATCAGATCATGCATGTTGCAAGGGAAGGGAAAGCCTGAATTGCAGACATAGATCAAGGGAGAGCCAAAGGATGTTTGCCCAGAAACGAGGCACCTGCAACCCAAATTTGTCAGATTGATGTGATTGATACTGCATTAATCCCACCAAAAATAGCTTTGGGGTAGCATTAAACCGAAGATGACTGGTTGTTTTTCTGGAAGGATTTTAATTGATTACAAAAATATTTGGAAAGTCATTGTGGGTCTTTACTAGATCAGACAAAGTTCCCTTTAATCCAACATTCTGCCTGGGTGGACGAATCGGAAAAGCCATGGCTTATTTTAAGCTCGTTCGACTTTTTACCCAGGTCTCTCCCCTGGGTCACATGGCACCAAGGTTGGGTTCAAGCTTCAATCAGGCATACCACATTCTATGAGACTTAAGAACAGTGTGAATAAAAATCGATTTTTTTAAAAAAAAATATTTTTAAATGGATTTTTAAAATTTAAATTGGATTTTTTTAAAATTTTGATCAAATTTATTTTAATAAAATGCTTTTGGTGTAAAAAATCTATCGAAAGATAGTTTTCTATTGTAACATACATTAATAATTTAGCTTATTCAGCATGAAATAGAGCTTAGTTATGTAGCAGGAGGCTGTATATTCTGCCATATTGGGACTGTCAGTGAGTCAACAGCAGGTCAAAGGAGGAGCTGCTGCGGGACAGAGATGACAGTAGCTCTTTAAAAATTATGATTTAAATCGAGTTGATTTAAATCAAGCCTTTTTATTAGTGATTTAAATTGTGGTTAAAACCAGGAAGTGACAACGACCGGGTGGGTGGGTGGAGCCTCGTGCTGCCGTCGCTACCGGTTCTCTGAACTACCCGCTGCCATCACTACTAATTCGGTCGAACTGGTCCGAACCGGTAGCATTTCACCCCTGGTCTCTCCCATCTTTCTCTTTCTTTGCCTGATATTTTTTTCCTATTTTTCTAGATGGTGTTTCTCTGAGCTCTGTTTCTATCACCCTGCTATGACCTTTCTCCTGTGGGAAAGTCCTAAAAAGAGCTTTTCTTTTCTTAGGATTTTAATGGGAGGTCCTGGATACTACAGACTATGGGAGAGAAGATTTAATAAAGGAAGGTACACATTCCCACATATTCATTAGCCCACTAAAGCAAGGTTTCCCAACCTTGGCAAATTTAAGATGTCTGGACTTCTACTCCCAGAATTCCCCAGCCAGCTGCCTGGGGAATTCTGGGAGTTGAAATCCACACCAAAAATTGCCAATTGCCTGCTCTAAAGAATCTTCAATCCACTCTGTGCCTGAGAAATATTCCTGAAATATCCTTCTCTTCTGAAGAACATTTCAAAAGCAAATTCTCTTATCCAATGTGATCAGAGAAAAAAAGCAGGAATGTTTTTTTCAGCATAGCACTTGGGTAGGTCAAAAAAGAAGGGAGGGAGGGAGGGAGGGAGGAATGAAGGAAGGACAGGAGGGAGGGAGGGTGGAAATAAAGATGGTATAGGAGAGAGAAGAAAGGAGATGGAAGAATGAAGAGGGAGGGAGGGAAGGAGGGAAGGAGGAAAGAAGGAAGGAAGGAAGGAGGGAAGGAAGGAAGGAAGGAAGGAAGGAAGGAAGGAAGAAAGAAAGAAAGAGAAAGAAAGAAAGAAAGAAAGAAAGAAAGAAAGAAAGAAAGAAAGAAAGAAAGAAGCAACTAAACAGGGGTGAATATACAGTAGATCACTATTCTCTATAGCTATTAAGAGTTAAGGTCAAGTGAAGGAAGATTTTATTTTTAGCACCCGAAATGCTTCTAAGTTACTCCTTTGCTAATGAGGAGGATGACTTCCGTGTCTTCCCCAGCCGAGAAGCTCAAAGGGATCTGCATTTTGCAAAGTAGGTCTTAACAATGAAATCCTGGACATATTTTATCTTCTCTGCCAGATCCATAAATCAAGAGTTAGGCTCTTTTTGTGCCCAATCAGGAACCCCGACGGCCTCTTCTGTGCAGTTGCTCCAACTCAACCATTCCCCTGATGGGTCAATAGTATCTATTTACACACAGCAATGTCACACAGTTACTCTGTTTTAAAAAAAAAAGAAATAGCCATTTGATCCTTTCTTATTCTAAGTGGAAAGAGAGCAGCAGCTACAACCCAACAATATTTCAACACAACTGAACTGTAAAGGTTTTCCGTTGAATGCTTGGAGTTACAAGCTTTCCTGGACAGTAAACCTCTTAGCCCCTTAACAAGCCAGCAAGAGTCTTGTGTCATCTTGGCAAGCCAAAGCTTCCACGGACTATTTCGCTCGAGGTAACACACTGTGGTCTTGCAAGGCACCACAAAAACCTTCTGTGATTTCTGCCTCAGTGCATTGTCCACAAGACTTAGGGAGGAATCGAACCAATTTAAATTCCATGGAGGACCTGTATCCTGCACGAGTCAAAAAGAGGGCTGTGAAAATATTTACAGACCCTTCGCATCCTGGAGATAGACGTTTCAACTTCTACCCTCAAAACGGCGCTATAGAGCACTGCATACCAGAACAACTAGACACAAGGACAGTTTTTTTTCCTGAACTCCATCGCTCTGCTAAACAAATAATTCCCTCAACACTGTGTCAACTATTAACTAAGTCTGCACTACTATTAATCTTCTCATCGTTCCTATCATCCATCTCCTCCCACTTATGACTGTACGACTGTAACCTTGTTGTTTGTATCCCTACAATTTATATTGACTGTTTCCTAATATGATTTGAGTGCTTATTTGTACCCTATGACTATCATTAAGTGTTGTACCTTATGATTCTTGATGAACGTATCTTTTCTTTTATGTACACGGAGACCGTATGCACCAAGACAAATTCCTTGCCTGTCCAATCACACTTGGCCAATAAAAAATTATATTCTATTCTATCCTAAATAAAGCTTGGGCATTTCCACAACACATATACAGTACTAATCGCTTCACCCGGGTATATCTAACTTGGTTACTGAATTAACTAAGCCATTTTCTGGCTCATGCAACACACTGATACTGTTTGAACAGGGGCTATCAACTGAGGGTTAATGACCGTATATTGGTTTTCTCCAGGACACTCTTGTGCCCAACCTGGTTTTATGATGGACCAAATGACTCCTCCATCCATACAACAAGCTGCAACCACAGAAGAACAAACCAAGGTGACCACTAACCAAGCCCAAAGGGAAAACGCATCACAGCATCCCTGTCTAATCTAGGGAAGTTGGCTTGTTTCTCATGCTGCGCCCACCCTTTCCGTTCCTTCTCTGAAGGATTTCAAATCCTGGGGGAAAGCCAAGCAAGGATGGGTTAACCCAGGTTTAAAGGGGTCGTGGGAATGCAACCAAGGATCTTCTCTCTTTTTTTTTTCTTTTCTTCTTTCCCCGTTTACCTCTTCAGATAGTTTCTCCCGTACAGGATCTGCTGCAGCAAGGTGACCACGGCGAAGGCGCAGATGAAAATGAACAGCAAACTTCGGTTGCCCAGCAAATCCCGGTTGAAAGTCGGGTCGGTGTAGCCCATCCCGGCGGGCGCGGCGGGGGCGAAAGGAAGCTGAAATCCGTTCACGGTCAATCCCAGAGCCCAAGCCGTTATTCAACGGGCAACGGGACGGCCAAGCGGCCGGAGGACCCGCTCGGGCGCCCCAGAGGAGCGCGAAAGCCAAGGACGCGGCGCCCCCGCATCGCGCCGGAGAACCGGACGGCGTGGAGCCGGGATGGGAGCTCCCAGCCACCCCGCGGAAACTTCCGCGGGCCGCGGAGAAAAGCGCCGGCCGATCGGGAGAGCCCGGCAGAACCGTCCTTTCTCCCCCCGCCGACACCGGCGCGCCCCCGAGGAAGGAGGCGGCGACGGCGGCGCTGCTGCTGCTGCTGCTGCTTTTCTCCCCGGGAGAAGAAGCCAAGCAGGCGCGAAGAGCGGCCAAGCGAGCCCCAAAGTGGCCGCCGGCTGACGAACCCCGTTTCCAGCCCAACGCCTGGCGGGAGGCAGACGGCTCGGCGCCCTCCGTGGCCGGACCGGCTGGCTGACAAAGGAAGGGCGGCCGGGGGGGGGCGCGGAAAGCCGCAGTTCGCCGCGGCGACGCTCTGAGCCGCGTCTAAAGGCGGACGGGAGGGAGAGAGAGAGAGGGAGGGAGGGAGGCCGGGGGAGGGTCTCGTTTGGCGGGAGGGATGCTGGCTCCTCCGTCTCCTGTCTCGGCGATGCCTCCTCTCCCGCCGGCTTCTTCTCTTCCCCCTCCTCGCCTTCCCCGCCCCGTCCAGCTTCGGAGAAAGCGAAGCAAGGTCGTCGCGCCTTCCCTTCAAGGACGCGCGGGAGCGCCGCGCTGTGGTTCGCCGAAGCTCTGAGGAAAGCCGGCTGGACAGGCGCGCAGGCCAGGAGACTTTTCAAGGATTTTGTGTGTCACACGCACACACGCACACACACACATTCAAAGGCCCTCTTTCCCACCCACCCACCCACTCAGGTTTCCGTCCAGCGTTTTGAGGTGTTTTACAGGGGGTCCTCGACTTACAACACTTGGTTTAGTGACCATTTTGGGGAAGTGAACCGCGGCCCCGAAAGAAAGGACTCAAGGACCGTTTTTTTCACGTTGAATGACCGTTGTGGCGGTTCCCCCAGATCACCCGACGCAAAATTCGGACACTTAGCAACCGACTCGTAGTTATGACCGGTTGCAGTGTCCCGGCCTGGTGAGATTCTCCCTTTTTTTGTGATGTTCAGACCAGCAAAGTTAACAGGGACGCTGGATTCGCTTACCTTATGAGCCAGTCAGGATCGAACTCCTGGTTCTTGGTAGAGTGTGCCTGCAATACTGCACTTTAACCACTGCTTTGACCACTTTAACCACTGCGCCACCATGGAAGGAAGAGCAATAGCACTTAGACTTATATACCGCTTCACAGTGCTTTACAGCCCTCTTTAAGCGGTTTACAGAATCTGCCTATTGCCCCCAACAATCTGGGTCCTCATTTTATTGACCTTGGAAGAATGGGACGCTGAGTCAACCTTGAGCCATGTTGGGATCGAACTCCTGGCAATGAGCAGAGTCAACCTGCAATACTGCATTCTAACCACTGCACCACCAGGGCTAATTAAGTGACTCGTGCCCCATTGTACCACCTTTCTTGCCACAATCATTAAGCGAATCGCTGCAGCTACTACAACATGATGATTTGGTTGGTAAGCAAATCCCCCTTTGACTTGCCTGGTTAGAAGTCAACCTGGGGGGGGGGGGCAGTCACAAGTGGCAATCATATGACCCCAGGATGTTGCAGCTGTTGTAAATTATAAGGCCACACTTGGAATCCTGCTTCCAGTTTTGGTCGCCACGATGTAAAAAAGATGTGGAGGTTCTAGAAAGAGTGCAGAGAAGAGCCACAAAGAGGATTACGGGACTGGAGGCTGAAACATACAAAGAACAGTTGCTGGAAGTGGGTATGTCCAGACAAGTGAAAAGAGAGCAGTGTTCCAATATCTCGGGCTGCCACAAAGAAGAGGGAGTCAAGCTATTCTCCAAAGCACCTGAGGGCAGGACAAGAAGCAATGGGTGGAAACTAATCAAGGAGAGAAGCAACCTAGAACTAAGGAGGAATTTCCTGATATTGAACAATTAATCAGTGGAACAACTTGCCTCCAGAAGTTGTAAATGCTCCAACACTGGATGCTTTTAAGAAGAGATTGGATAACCATTTGTCTGAAATGCTATAGGTTTCCTGCCTAAGCAGGGGTTTGGACTAGAAGACCTCCAAAGGTCCCTTCCAACTCTGTTATTCCAATATGTCTAAACGCATGCCAGTTTGTTAAATTTTGATCACATGACTGTGGGGATGCTGTGATGGTTATTAGTGCGAGGAGGGGTTGTAAGTAACTTTTCTCAGTGCCGTTGTAACTATGAGCAGTCACTAAGCGAATGGTTGTAAGTTGAGCACAATTTGCGCTTTGGTTGTATCCTGTCCCATGGCTGGCCTGATGATAACCACATCATGTTCACCCATCGGTATTCAGGTTCAGTCCCAAGGGTGCTTTCTCTCAAGAGGCAACTGGATTTTCTGGTTTTTCTTTGAAGATGTTTCGCCTCTCATCCAAGAAACTTCTCATCCAGAGCCAAAGAAGCTTCTGGGATGAGAAGCGAAACGTCTTCAAAGAAAAACCAGAAAGTCCAGTTTCCCCTTGAAAAAGCACCTTTGGGATAACCATGACCTGGATGGATGGCTGAGAATCTCCATAGACATTCAAGGTTTAGTGTTTCAGGCCTGCCGATGTTCCAACATAATTTCTAGGACAGAGACAGAAATTGGAATAATGCCCGTGATCTGTAAGAGCTTACGTGAGCAATTACTCACTTCAGTGAGTTAGTTCGATGCATTTTTTTCCCCTTCTGTTCAATCCCATGTGATTCTCAGCAACTGCCTTTTGTACAAATCCTTGAGGCTTGCTTGGCAAGCTGTTTTCAGAAGGACAGGCAAGCCTTAACATACGACCACCATGGAGACTAAAATTTCTGCTGTTAAGTGAGACATTTGTTAAGTGAGTTCGGCCAGGGGGTGAAATTCAGCAGGTTCTGACAGGTTCGGGAGAACCAGTAGTGGACATTTTGAGTAGTTCAGAGAACTACTCAAATACCATCAAATACCGTCAAATACCATCTCTGACTGGCCCCAGAGTGGGGTGGGAATGGAGATTTTGCAATATCCTTCCCCCAGGAGTAGAGAGGGAATGGGGATTTTGCAGTATCCTTCCCCCAGGAGTGGAGAGGGAATGGGGATTCGCAGTATCCTTCCCCTGGAGTGGGGAGGGAATGGGGATTTTGCAGTATCCTTCCCCTGGAGTTTATTTATTTATTTATTTATTTATTTTAATTTGATGTATATGCCGCCCTTCTCCGGAGACTCAGGGTGGCTTACAATGCTTTAAGCAATAGTTTTCATACTTTTGTGTATTTTACAAAGTCAGCTTATTGCCCCCACAAACTGGATCCTCACTTTACCTACCTCAGAAAGGATGGAAGGCTGAGTCAACCTTGAGCCTGGGGAGATTCGAACTTACTAATTGCAGACAGCTGGAGTTAAATTACAATGCATTAGTCTGCTGAGCTATCCAGGCTCCATCCCAGGAGTGGGATGGGAATGGAGATTTTGCAGTATCCTTCCCCCAGGAGTAGGGAGGGAATGGGGATTTTGCAGTATTCTTCCTCTGCTACGCCCACCAAACCACACCACGCCCATCAAGCCACACCCACCAAACCGGTAGTAAAAAAATTTGAATTCCTCCACTGAGTTCGGCCCCATGTTACCACATTTCTGGGCACAGTTGTTAAAGGGAACCACTGCAGATATGACGTTGGTAACATGGTTGTTAGGTGAATCCGTCTTCCCCATTGACTTTGCTTGTCCACAAGCTCTCCAAAGAGGGTCACGTGACCCTGGGACACTGCAACCGTCATAAAGGTGAGTCAGTTGTCAAACATCTGAATTTTGATCACGTGCCCATAGGGATGCTGCAAAGGTCATAACTCTGAAAAACGGTCATAAGTCCCTTTTTTCAGTGCCGTTGTAACTTTGAATGGTCACTAAATGAACTGTTGTATGTCGAGAACTACTTGTAGTTTACCATTGTCTTCTTCCTAGGGCTGGGAGAAAGTGACTGGCTCAAGGTCACCAATTGGTTTTGGGCAGGGGTCAGCAATCTGTGGCTCCGGAGCCGCATGTGGCTCTTTGGACCCTCTGCTGTGGCTCTTTGTCAGGTGATCCCACCACTGGCTGGTCCCACCCCTCGCCCCCACCTCCCAGTCACTCCTCGCCTGGCCTGAGAAGTTAAGGGCCATGGCGGGGGATGGAGAAGCGGCCAGAGCAGAGATCGAGAAATACAGAGAGAGGGGGAGAGAGACATAGAGAGATACAGAGAGAGAGAGTGGGGAATGAGGGAGGAAGGAGAGAGAGAGAGATGTCAAAAGGATTTTGTGGTTCCCGGTGTTTTTTAACAACTGGTTCTCTGCCCTAATGACCAGCTGGGTAGGCGTGGCTAGGGGGGGTCATGTGACTGGTGGAAGTGAGTGACATCGGGTTGGCCACGCCCACCCAGGTTTTGTGGCTCCCGGTGTTTTCTTTTCTGTGGGAAACGGGTCCAAATGGCTCTTTGAGTACTTAAGGTTGCAGACCCCTGTTTTTGGGCCTAAAACGTGACTAGAACTCATTGTCTTCTGGTTTCTAGCCTGATGCCTTAACCGCTACACCCACCTGGTCTCAGTTTGTGGTACAAGTAATATACCGTATTTTCCGGCGTATAAGACGACTGGGCGTATAAGACGACCCTCCTCAGAGCCATTTAAGGCTCGTCAGAACCTTATGGGCTGGTCTGCCTGGTTACAGGAGAATGAGACCCGGCGTATAAGACGACCCCCGACTTTTGAGAAGATTTTTGTGTGTTAGAAAGTAGCCTTATACGCAGGAAAATACAGTAATTAAAAGTATACTCTTTTTAATGCAAAATATATCTAAAGCAGTTTGTCAGTGATTAAATGCCAAAATCAAATCATTGGTATCACTTAACAATTTAAAATAACATCATTTAAAATGCCCTTAGTAGATGTCATGTCATTTTTTATTTCATTTTTTTTTGCAGAACCCACTGACGTATTCATGGCTTTTAAAGAAATGAATTTGTTACTGTCTGGTGTCAAAGGTTAAAAGATTTGGGAAACCTATACATAGTCCTTGACTTACAACATTTCATTTAGTGACCGCTCAAAGTTACAACGGCACTGAAAAAAAGTGACTTCTGAGCGGTTTTCACACTTATGACCATTGCACCATCCCTCCCCATGGTCATGTGATCAAAACTCGTAGATATGACAATTGCAGTGGTGTCCCAGGGTCACGTGCAGCGGTTTGCTTAACAACGATGGCAAGTAAAGTCATAAAACAGGGCAAAATTCACTTAACTGTCTCATTTAGCAACGGAAATTGTGGTCATAAGTCGAGGACTGCTTGCATTTTGTACGGGGCAGGGTAGGTCAAGAGAGGAGAGGCCTTGATGTTTTGTGAGCTTTTGCTTTCTTTGAATCTGTTTTCTCCCCTTGTGGAAAACAAAATCTTCAGAACTGCTGGGATACTTGGCTAAGTGAACTATTTATTTATTTGTTTGTTTGTTTGTCTGTTTATTGGTTCGATTTATATGCCGCCCTTCTCCGGAGACTCAGGGCGGCTTACAATGCCTTAAGCAATAGCCTTCATACTTTTGTATATACCTGCTTAGTAGGGCTTTCGGACCCCCATAAGCAGTGTTCTCTTTTATACAAAGTCAGCTTATTGCCCCCACAATCCGGGTCCTCATTTTACCTACCTCGGAAGGATGGAAGGCTGAGTCAACCTTGAGCCTGGTGAGATTCGAACTTGCAGTAATTGCAGGCAGCTGGCAGCTAAGTGCTATTTAACAGCACTTTAGTCCACTGATCCACCAGGCTCATTATCTAACTAACGTCCTTCCCCAGGGCTTTAATGTTGGCCTGCTTTTATTAATTCATTTATTTAGGTCTTCCTCACCCATTAATTCCCCCTACTAGCAGCTCTCTTTTGATGAGTTATGGCAGGATGGTGATGGAAGAAAATTGTTTTTATTGTGAAGTTCACCTCAGCCTTTGCCTTGGCTCTCCATCCTAAAAGGTTTTCACTCCCCTTAAATGTTCTAGGATTTAGGATTTTGTCAACCACTTCTGGATTTTGTAATTAGAAGCAGTGCAGAAGTGCACTTCATGAATAAATAATGCAACCTCAGCAATAAACTGAAACTTAACAGTGTCATGAGAGATGAAGGGTGCAGAACTGTTTAAACAAAAGCCGCCCTAGCTCCTAAGTAGCTTTCTTTTTTCTTTTTCTTTTTTCTTTCTTTCTTTCTTCCTTCCTTTCCTTTTCTTCCCTTTCCTGTCTTTTTCTTTCTTTCTTTCTTTTTTCCTTTTTTCCTTCTTTCTTCCTTTCCTTTCCTTCCCTTCCCTTCCCTTTCCTGTCTGTCTTCTTTCTTTCTTTTTCTCTTTCTTTCTTCCTTCCTTCCTTTCTTTTTTTCTTTCTTTCTCTTTCTTTCCTTTCCTTACCTTACCTTTCCTGTCTGTCTTCTTTCTTTCTTTCTTTTTCTTTCCTTCCTTCCTTCCTTTCTCTCTTTCCTTCCTTCACTTACTTACTTAATATTTTTATAAATAATTCAAGGCAACAAATATATCTAATGTTCCTTCCCACCTCCTGTTTTCCCCACGATAACAACCCTGTGAGGTGGGTTGGGCTAAGAGAGTGACTGGCCCAAGGTCATCCAGCTGACTTTCAGGCCTATGGCAAGACTAGAACTCTTCGTCTCCTGGTGATTGGGCCAAAGTCACCCAGCTGGCTGTTATGCCTGCAGAGGGACTAGAATTCACTGTCTCCTGGTGATTGGGCCAAAGTCACCCAGCTGGCTTTCATGGCTAAGGCCAGACTTGAACTCACAGTTTCCTGCCATCTAGCCTGGTTCCTTAACCACTAGACCAAGCATGTCATGGACTGCAGTTCATGAAGCTGACAGAGCCATAACAAAATCTTTGATTTGATTGCATCTGAAGTTAATTACTAAAATACAGATGCTAAGATTCCTGTTCTGTCATTTCATATTATAATTCTCTCTTTTCTGTCACATGGTGGAAAAAAACCCTGGCTTGCTTAGGCTTCTGGAGACCTTTATAGACTTTCCAGGCCTTTAGCTCCCCAGGCATGAGTTTATACAAGTATTAAAAAAGGCAGCTCCCCACCACTATGGAGAAGGTATGGTAAAAGTCAGGCCTTCTCCAGCTTTCCACAGTAAACATCAGATCTTCTCCAGCTTTCCATGGCAAAGGCAGGCTTTCACAAGTTCCCCATGGAGAAAGTCAGGCCTTCGCCAGCTTCTCATGGAGAAAGTCAGGCCTTCTCCAGTTTTCCATGGAGAAAGTCAGGCTTACTCCAGCTTCTCATGGAGAAAGTCAGGCCTTCTCCAGTTTTCCATGAAGAAAGTTAGACCTTCTCCAGCTTTCCATGGTGAA
Organism: Masticophis lateralis; assembly: GCA_030761175.1. Taxonomy (NCBI): domain Eukaryota; kingdom Metazoa; phylum Chordata; class Lepidosauria; order Squamata; family Colubridae; genus Masticophis; species Masticophis lateralis. The sequence goes on along the minus strand of JAUDYJ010000002.1, from coordinate 274,567,544 downwards.
TATGAAAACTTCTCCAGCTTTCCATGATGAACACCAGTTCTTCTCTAGCTTTCCATAGAGAAAACCAGGCCTACTCCAGCTTCTCATGGAGAAAGTCAGGCCTTCTCCAGCTTCTCATGGAGAAAGTTAGGCCTTCTCCATGGTGAAAACTTCTCCAGTTTTCCATGATGAACACCAGTTTTTCTCTAGCTTTCCATAGAGAAAATCAGGCCTTCTCCAGTTTTTGATGGAGAAAGTCAGGCCTTCTCCAGCTTCTCATGTGAACATCAGATCTTCTCCAGCTTTCCATGGCAAAGGCAGGCTTTCACAAGTTCCCCATGGTGAATATCAAAACTTTTTCCAGCTTTCCACAGAGAAAGTCAGGCCTTTCTTCCACTTGTTCCCCTCCAGATGCATCACACTCCCTCCCAACATGGATTCTTTTCTTGAAGACAAACCTCTAAAATAATGTGCATTTAGCTGTGGAAGAAAGCCTGACAGAGCTGAGTCAGACCCTTCAACTTCAGGCTGAGCTCTGAACAGCTGCATGTTTAAAAATTGCTTCTGACTCTGGAACAGCTAGAAAAGATGTTAGGAGAATCTCTCAGCAGCTCAAAGAAAAGCTTTATCGGTTCTGGAAGAAGCCACCCACCAGCCTCATTCCTGACTGGGACCAACTCAAACTCGGAAGGGCCAGCTGCTGTTTATAGAGGTTGCTTAAGAACTTGAATTACGTCAGGAACATCTTACCGATGATGTTTACATATCATCGTCCAAGCTCTGAGTTTCCACTTCTTCCTAAACACTTTTAGTTTGTTTAGTTTCAAAACCCCTCTTTTACTAATATTATGATTTTAAACTCTTAACGGCATAACAGAGTTGGAAGGGACCTTGGAGGTCTTCTGGTCCAACCGACTGCTCAGATAGGAAATGTTGTGGTCCTCCAGCAGCCTGCGGAGCTGGCAGCAGAGTCGGACAGTGAGGAGGCTGGGGAGGAACATGGGACAGTCCTGGAGTCTGGGGAGGGCCCTGTGTCGGAGGCAGAGAAAGGGCCATCTGGGAGGTACGTGCTCCCTCTGGAGTCTCCAGAGTCGGACCTCAGTGAGGCAGAGGAACAGGGGGAACCTGTTCTCAGTGCATGCATGTGCAGAGCTGCCAGAAGGCAAGAACAGCTAAAACAAAAGGGACGACTCGGGAGTAAGGCTTGGAAATGATTGGCCTCTCCCATAAGGCTTAACAGAGGAGCAAAGGCATGTGGGCCTTTGCAGGAAGCAACGTTTGTTCATTCGGTTCATCTTAAAGCCTGAAGCTCTGTTTGATTCTGGACTCCGTGTGGCTTTGCCAATTAGGTCTTTGGCAGCATGTCAAGGGAGATAAAGGTGGGGATTATCCCAAAGGACTCTTTATAATGAATTGAGACTCATCTGTGAATGAACAGAATTCACAGCTGTCGCAATAAAAGAGGTTTTTGGGACTACTCATGTGTTTTAATGACTCAGGAAGCCTAGGGCAGAACAGGAAACACTATACCAGTGATGGCTAACCTTTTCGGCATCAAGTGCCCAAACTGGAACACGTGTGCATGTGTGTGCATGTGTGCGTGCCAGAGCACCGAAAACCTGAAGACCAGCTGGCTGGCACACACATGCCTGCTTTGGCCATTTTGGGGGCTATTTTCAGGCTGTTTTTCAGCTGTTTTTGGCCCGGAAAATGGCCTGGGTTTTGGCTGTTTTTTGGAGCTCCGGTGCTCCACAAAGACCAGCTGGCCAGTGCACATGTGCGCACCAGAAACCAGAAGAGCAGGTGGTGACGGTGCACATGCCCACAAAGAGAGCTTTGTGTGCCACCTCTGGCACATGTACCATAGATTCACCATCACGGCACCATATCTTTTCAGACAAATGGTGGTCCAATTTCGATCCGGAGCTCTGTTATCGGCTGCAGAGATATTTTCCAAAGGGCCTCTGGCAGCGAACGGAGGCCGGAGGCAACGCACACATCAATCTGCATCTTGTTTCTTGGCTGCAGAGCAGTGGTGGGTTCCTCCCGTTTGGCCCGGTTCGGCCGAGCCTGTAGCGGTTACGATATGATGTCACCGAACTGGTTCTTTTTGTTTGGGAGCTGGGCCCTCCCGCTGGCACCCGTGTTATTCTTACCTTTTATTTGGCCCTGCCCCCAATCTATTGCTGCCTTCTGAGTCCCAGCTGATCGGCTAGAAGGAAAAAAACTGTTTAAACTCTTGCCACAGGGCTTCAAAGGGCTGCCCTACAGCGGATCAATGTTAAAAGGCAGTGTGGTGGTAGACCAGTGCACTTGAAAAACAAATGGGTAGACCGGTGCCACCAAAAACAAATGGGTAGACTGATGCCTCCAAAAACAAATGGGTAAACTGGTGCCTCCAAAAACAAATGGTAGGCCGGTGCCTCCAAAAACAAATGGGTAGACCGGTGCCACCAAAAACAAATGGGTAGACCGATGCCTCCAAAAACAAATGGGTAAACTGGTGCCTCCAAAAACGAATGGTAGGCTGGTGCCTCCAAAAACAAATGGGTAGGCCAGTGCCTCCAAAAACAAATGGGTAGATCGGTGCCTCCAAAAACAAATGGGTAGGCCGGTGCCTCCAAAAACAAATGGGTAAACTGGTGCCTCCAAAAACAAATGGGTAGGCCGGTGCCTCCAAAAACAAATGGATAGAACAATGCCTCCAAAAACAAATGGGTAGGCCGGTGCCTCCAAAAACAAATGGGTAGACCGGTGCCACCAAAAACAAATGGGTAGACCGGTGCCTCCAAAAACAAATGGGTAGACTGGTGCCTCCAAAAACGAATGGGTAGACCGGAATGCTCCAAGGACAAATGGGAAGACCGGTACAGCTCTGCAAGCAGTTAAAAGCCTGGTAGACCAGTACCTCTATTAAATCTAGTCACATGACCATCAAACCATGCCCACAAAATAAGCCACGCCCACAGAACCGGTAGTAAAACATTTTAGAACCCACCCCTGCTGCAGAGGGCTTTCTGGAAGGCCTCTGATGGTGAAACAAGGCTGGAGGTGGGGGGTCACTGCATCAGTCCAGAGCACATTTTTCAGCTACAAAAGGATTTCCAGAAGGGCCACGGATAGCAAAACAGAGGCCAGGGGCGATGCGCAAGCGGCAGCAAGCAGCCACAGAAGAAGTGCACCGTCAAGGCAAGGCAGGTATCGGGGTGTGTGGGGCCTGGTAAGTAGGACAACACCCATCCATCCCCACACTAGCTTCATTTATACCCAAGCACGTCGCCCCACTCCCTGCACCCCGGAATAGGCAGGGTCCTAATTAGGGCTTATTTTGAGCGTACATGTAAAAATCAAGCTAGGACTTACTTTCTGGGTAGATCGTATTTTGGTGGAAACACGGTACCTCACAGAGAACAGCAAACACTCTGCTAGAGAGAAGTTCTCTGAAAGTCTGAAAGCTGGGAAGACAAAACCTCTAGTCCCGGTAACTGACCAATTGGACCCTGTGATAATCAGAATCCACACCTACATACAAACCATCCATTTTTTTTAAATATTCCTTTTTCTGCTTGTTGAAGTTTCCCATCGATCGTGGCGTTGCTCACTACGTCTAGCTCCGTTGCTAAAAGCAGCAGAGATCCCTCTCGGCGCGGAGCCTTCTGGGGGTGAATAGGGAGCCAACACCCTGAGCACTCTGCAGGACAAAAGAGGGGTCCTGGGGGCGATTCAGGGGGCTCAACCGCACCCCCAGAAGCTCAGTCCGCTCTTCCAATTGAAGAGCGGGGTTTTCGAGCCGCCTGCCAGCTGTGAGGCGGCTCTTTACGCGCCGGGAGGCCGGCGGTCATGAAAAGACCGCCGACAATGACAGAGGCGCCACCCGGAAGTCCCAAACCATCCATTTTTATTCAGCACTTATTTACTATTACTATTATTTATTCAGTACCATTGCCGCTTTAGAAAATACAATTTGTTTCAGATGGATAGACAGAAAGGAAGATTTGGGATTATTGCAGCTGTCTTTTATGCAAATACTTTAAATATGAGAGTTAAATTAGATAATTGTCCTACATAAATGATTATTAGACAAAATTCCATCAAGAGCTGCAACAAGGCGCACATTTCTACTACAAGTGGTTTACAGGCTGAGTTAACACACTGCCAATACGTATGGTCATAGTGTTTGGATAAGGATAACCAAAATTTATTGGTGTCACATGTTGTGCTAAGATGTAGAATGTGGTTTGCAGAGAGCAAGAGATAAGTTTAAGTCATAAAATGTTTTATGAAATTTGCCAAATTTCAATTTTATGGGAATCAGGGGTCCCGGATTTTGGGCACATTCTGTAAATTAGTCCATTTGGAGTACCTTGGTTCATAAACTCTTGTCCTATGATGCACCTATTTGCCCAGTTAAAGGTTACAGGAATAAGAATATTAGTAACAAATACATATAAGCTCTCTTCCTTGTTGAATATTTTAGTCACGCCAACCAAAGACTCTATTTGCACTAGAAGGGTATTCACTTACCTTCACTACTGGTTTGCAAATGTGAGCATGCGTCACCTCTGCGCATGCTCAGAGACTTCCACGCATGCTCAGAGCATCAAAAATGGGACATGAGAATGTCCGGGCGGATGGGCGGAGCCTTCCATAGCCGTCGCTACCAGTTCGCCAGAACTGGATAGAACCGGCTGAATAACACCATTGATTTGCACCCATATCAGAGGTGGGTTCTAAATTTTTTTACTACAGGTTCTGTGGGCATGGCTTATTTTGTGGGCGTGGCTTGATGGTCATGTGACAATTCTTTAGGATTTAGCAGAGGTACTGGTCTACCAGGCTTTTAACTGCTTGCAGAGCTGTACCAATCTACCCATTTATTTTTTGCAGGCACTGATCTACTCATGTATTTTTGCAGGCGCTGGTCTACTCATTTGTTTTCTTTTAACAGTGATCAGCTGTAGGGCGGCCCTTTGAAGCTTGAAGAGTTTAAACAGTTTTTTTCCCTCTAGCCATCATCTGGGACTCAGGAGACAGCAATAGATTGGGGGTGGCGCCAAATAAAAGGTAAAAATAATGCGGGGGGTGGGGGGGCAGGGGGCAGGGCAGAACCAGTTCGGTGACATCATATCGTCACCGCTACCAGCTCAGGAGAACCGGGCCGAACCGGGAGGAACCCACCACTGACCCATATGTTTTATCATCTATATTGGGAAGTGTTGGGTGCTGAGATTGGTAACGTAGCATAAACATCACTTTAACCCAGTGGTGAAATCCAATTTTTTTTACTAACGGTTCTGTGGGCGTGGCTTGGGCATGGTATGGCTTGGTGGGCGTGGCTTGGTGGGCGAGGCAAGGGAAGGATACTACAAAATCTCCATTCCCACCCCACTCCAGGGGGAAGGATATTGCAAAATCTCCATTCCCACCCCTCTCCGGGGCCAGCCAGAGGTGGTATTTGCCAGTTCTCCGAGGTTCTCCAGAACCTGCTGGATTTCACCCCTGCTTTAACCCCCAGAATGCCTGGAGAGAAGAATAGCAATAGCAATAGCACTTATATACCGCTTCACAGTGCTTTACAGCCCTCTCTAAGCAGTTTACAGAGTCAACCTTTTGCCCCCAACAATCTGGGTCCTCATTTTACCCAACCTTGGACTGATGGAAATGTCAGGGTTCCAAGTAATACACCCATAGCAATCTTGAGTCAACCTTGAGCTGGTGAGAATCGAACTGCCAAATTGTAGCCAGCCAGCAGTCAGCAGAAGTAGCCTGCAGTACTGCATTCTAACCACTGCGCCACCACGATGTTCCAAGGTCCCTTCTTATGGCCTGACCATTAGTTGTCCTTCTCTACCAAACTACATGATTTTGACCTGCCTAGCCTTGTCTGGACCAAATTGAAGAGAATTAGGTTTTGATGCTGGAAGATGTGTCTCTGAGTCTGCCCTGTATCGGTGGGTCTGGAAAGATTCCCTCGTTGCGATTGAGGTATTGATATACAAAATATTAAACATGTTGTGCACTGACATGTATTTTCTGGTTCCCTAGAAGATCTATATGAAGTAATGCCAGAGGTGATTTGTCTGGAAAGCTGGATTGGACGTCCAGTTATGAGGCCACTGCTGTATTCCTGTTGAAGATTTGCATATAATTACGTGAATTGAGGGTATACATCAGTGGTGAAATCCAAATTATTTTACTACCCATTCTGTGGCTTGGTGAGCGTGGCAGGGGAAGGATACTGCAAAATCTCCATTCCTACCCCATTCCAGGGGAAGGATACTGCAAAATCCCCATTCCCTTCCCACTCCTAGGGGAAGGATATTGCAAATTCTCCATTCCCACCTCACTCTGGGGCCAGCCAGAGGTGGTATTTGCCAGTTCTCTGAACTACTCAAAATTTCCACTACCGGTTCTCCAGAACCTGTCAGAACCTGCTGGATTTCACCCTGGTATAAGTTTACTTCTGCTTCTATCATGTTCTCATCCCATGCTAAATAAATAAAGAACAACCATTTGGCTTTTAAGGAGATAAGACCTTTTTTAAAAATATGACCTCCTCTATTTACTTTTCTAGTTTTATTGTATTTATATAAATACAGTACAATTTATATACAATTTATATTGTATATAAATATAGTTTATATACAGTTATTTGATGGTTTTATAGCAGAACCATTTTTATTGGGCCTGACATTATTTAGGGATCCGTTAATGACATGTTTGAAGGCTATTTTATTGTCAGATATATTCTTGTTCTTAACTGCCTGTGAACTGGCTTGCCGGGAATGTGTGATTTATAAAAAGGGCAAATAAATAAATGCAAGCCAATCCTGGCTGTCATTCTGGGTGCTTTCCAACACCCCTAATGTGTTCACCAATGTGAAATGTGAGACCTTCCCTCTACGGAGTGAGATGATTTAAAGTCCATCTGCCAAGCTGTTTGGACCTCTCATATCCAAAGATCCTTAGATCCAAGATTCTGATCTTCTCTTCAGTAAGCACATCTCTCTATTTCATCTGCCTCCACTCGAAGAAGGGGTTGGTTGGAGAGGGATAAATTTGAGAGGGATCTTGGAGTCTTAGTGGACAACCGATTAAATATGAGCTAGCAATGTGCGGCAGCAGCCAAAAAAGCCAATGCAATCCTAAACGGCATTAACGGAGGGATATAATCAAGATCAAGTGAGGTACTAATACCACTCTACAAAGCCTTAGTAAGACTACACCTAGAATACTGCATCCAATTTTGGTCACCACGCTATTAAAAAGATGTTGATCCTCTAGAACAGGGGTGTCAAACTCAAGGTGTGTCACCCAGGGGTGAAATGTAAAATTTGTTACTACCGGTTCTGTGGGCATGGCTTGGTGGTGGTGGTGGTAATGTGACTGGATGGGCGTGGCCAACTTTTTTTTTTTTTTAACTTTTCAAAGCATTTTTTCTAAAGCTTTGAAAAGCCTCTGCCGATCAGGCTACACAGCTGGGATCGTCAGAGACTTTTCAAAGCATTTTTTTTTACCACCTCTTCAGCCAAGAGGTTGCAGAAAAAAATGCTTTGAAAAGCTTCTGATGATCATGGTTGAGCCAGGAGATCATCAGAGGGTTTAAAAAAAAAAAAAAAAAAAACTTTTAAAAGCATTTTTTCGTCAGAAGAGGTTGTCAAAAAAAAGCTTTTAAAAGTAAAAAAAAGTCTCTGATGATCCTGCGACTCAGCTGGGCATGGGGGAGGGGGGGCAGTGCAGGGATTTTGCTACCGGTTCTCCGAACCACCCACCGCCATTGCTACGGGATTGGGCAATCTGGTCTGAACCAGGAGCATTTCACTGCTGGTGTCACCCGTTAGAACTGGCCCATAGGGTCCCACTAAAAACAGCAAAGAACCAGCCTGTGGTGACTGTCAGTGAAAATGGAACTCGGGAGTGCCGTGCACAGCCCTCCTGGCCTCCATTTTCGGCTGTGACTGCCTCCCACAGCCCTCTTCCAGTGGAAACGGAGCTCCGGAGAGCTGAGTGCAGCCCTCCCGAGCTCCGTTTTTGCTGGCAGAGTGCTCAGGTCACTACAGGCGCCTTTGACACAAGTAACGTTAAGCTGGCCACACCCACTCTGATCACTCCCTCCCCCCCGGCCGCCTGAGGTGAAACCCAACCCTGATGCAGCCCTCAATGAAATCGAGTTCGACACCCCTGCTTTAGAAAGACTGCAGAGAAGAGCAAGAAAGATGATTAGGGTACTGGAGGCTAAAACCGAAAATGTGAGTGCCCGCGGCTTGCACGCATGCACGCAGCTTAGAAAACGTGGCTAAATAGGACGGCAGAGCGCCGGGGCATGTGGGAGGCCCATCCGCAGGTCGCCAATACCAGTTGGCCCAAACGGGTCCAAACCGACTCAATACCACCACTGTGCCTGATTCCCTTAAGAACCGCAGTGATTCACTTAACAGCTGTGGCAAGAACGCTTATAAAATGGGGCCAAACTCACTTAACAACTGGCTTGTTTAGTGATTGAATTTTTGGACTCGGCTACGGTCGTAAGTCGAAGACTATCTGTATAGACAAAACCAATCTGCCCCATGGTGTTCAGTGCAACTTCCAGCCACTTTCTCTCAGCACTGCCTACTCTACAGGGTTGTTGTTCTGGAGAGAAAATAAAAGGGGAACAGCAGCTACGGTGCCCAAAGCTGACCTCCTGCAGGAAAGGCAGGATATGAAATAAATAAAGGTATTCCTCAATTTACAACACTTCATTTAGTGACTGTTCAAAGTTACAACGGAACTGAAAAGTGTGGCCTATGACCCTTTTTCACAGTTACGACCTTTGCAGCATCCCCATGATCATGTGATCAAAATTCTGATGCTCGGCAGCTAGTTCATACTTATGACCGTTGCCGTGCCCCAATGTCATGTGATCCCCTTTTTGCGACCTTCTGATGAGCAAAGTCAATGGGGAAGCCAGATTCACTTAACAACCTCACTGAACCGCAGTGACTAACTTTACAACTGCGCTAACGACTGTTAGGGAATGGCTATTGCCTAACTGGTTGGATTGGCAATGTATATAAATCATCAATGCATGTTTCCAATCAAAATGTAATGTATAGCTTTAAGACTGGAATGCTGTATTGCATCATACTGTATTCTGATTGGCTAGCTCTGTAGCCAATGTATTTAAGAGGAAGCTTGAATCATGGCTTATTTTTTCTTATTAAATTATTATTGCTACCTCCGCTCATCTCTGCCTGTTCTCTCTGCATGATCACTGATTGATCACTGCTACTTGTTGTTTTCTACTGCTTTACTGATTGTTTTACTGCTGTACTTGTTCCTGTTTGCAACTCCAAAAAGAACTGTTTTATTGCATATGATTATAACAACTGGTAAGAAGACTTTGTTCTTGGAATATAATTCTCGCCTGGACTGCTGTAACACTCTCTATATGGGGCTCCCCTTGAGGAGCACCCGGAGGCTCCAACTGGTCCAGAATGCGACCGCGTGGGTGATTACGGGAGTGACATGGTGCTCCCACATAACACCCCTCCTGCACGAGCTGCACTGGCTCCCGGTGGTCTTCCAGGTGCGCTTCAAGGTGTTGGTTCTCATCTTTAAAGCGCTCCATGGCTTAGGGTATTTAAGCCATGGATATTTACCCATGGGTATTTAGGGTATTTAGGGCCTGGGTATTTACGAGACCACCTTCTGCTACCGATTACCTCCCACCGACCAATTCGCTCTCACAGAGAGGGCCTCCTGAGGGTGCCGTCAGTCAAACAATGTCGGGTGGCGGCCCCAAGGGGGAGAGCCTTCTCTGTGGGAGCACCTGCCCTCTGGAACGAGCTACCTCCCGGAATACAACTAATCCCGGATCTCCGCACTTTCCGTAAGGCCCTGAAGACATTTTTATTTCAGCAAGCCGTCCTAGCCTAAATGGGTTTTTTATGGGTTAGTTTTTAATTTGTATAGCCCTGGGGTTTTAAATTGAGAAGCCAATTAATTTAATTTATTTTTAATTATTTTAACTTTTATATTGTATGCTATTTTAAATTTTGGCTGTTCACCACCCTGAGTCCCTTGGGGGAGAAGGGTGGTATATAAATTTAAATAAATAAATAAATAAATAAATAAATATCCCTGGATTGACAATTTAACTATCTTTATCTGTGTATGACCTGGATTGTTTATTGGACTTTGCTTTACTTTTTCCTAAAAGTAAAAGAATATCACAACAAGAGCCTCAGATAGCTCGACGGGCTAGATAGCCTGTTATTAACACCCAGCTGTCTGCAATTATGTGAGTTTGAGGCTCAAGGTTGACTCAGCCTTCCATCCTTTCTAAGGTAGGTAAATTGAGGACCCAGTTTGTGGGGGCAATAAGCTGACTTCGTATAAATATACAAAAGTATGAAGGCTATTGCTTAACGCATTGTAAGCCGCCCTGAGTCTCCGGAGAAGGGCGGCATATAAATCTAATTAAAAAAAAAAAAAACCTCAGTGTGTTTGTGTATTGACAGTGCTTAGTCACAATCACTCTCAGCTGTTTCTCAGGTGCACAACCTTGCTACTCAAGGGTTACTCTGTGCATATTCCTTAACAACGACTGTGGCAAGAAAGGTTGTAAATTTGGGCCAAAACTCACTTAACAAATGTCTCACTTAACAACAGAAATTTTAGGTTCAATTGGGGTCGTAAGTCGAGGACTACCTGTAATATCACACACACACACACACACACACACACACAGCTAAACCTGGCTAAGGAATCACACAGATGCAGATGGGAGATGCTGTCTTTGGTTTCAGAGGGGGACGTTTTTAACCTTTCAGGGGCCGAAGACAATGAGGACCGAAGCCTTGGTGACAAGCAAAGCCAACCCCAAAATAATTGCATCGAACAAAGGAAAGCTTAGCATAAATGTGTAAATCCAGAGAATTCCCACTGAGAACTTGAAAAAGGTTTCAAAAGTGCTTTCAATCAACTTTCCAGCAAAATCCATTAGAGCTGCGTTGTGCGCTTATACTTGCTAAAACATCCGTGGGCGGCATTTCACTAAGGGAGCAGGTGGGCACAGGTGCAAAAAAAAAAAAAAAGAAAAGAAAAAAAGGAAAATTGTGAAAAGTGAAATGGGGATCCTCCTACCCTCCCACCTGGATTGCCTCTTGGACCAAATGAGGACCCGATTGGTGATGTGGAAAGCCAAAGGATGGGATAGGAATGATGCTGAATTCACTAAGGCTGGAATCTCGCTCACGGGGAAGTTCTCCAGATGCTGGTGGGCCTTGCTGGCTGGAAGGAATTCATTGTCATTATTCCTGGTCATAATAGAACAGAACAGAACAACAGGACAGGACAGGACAGGACAGGACAGGACAGAATAGAACAGAATAACAGAGTTGAAAGGGAACTTGGAGGTCTTCTAGTCCAACCCTCTGCTTAGGCAGGAAACACTATACCATTTCAGACAAGTGATTGTCCAATCAGTGTTGGAGCATTCACAACTTCTGGAGGCAAGTTGTTCCACTGATTAATTGTTCTAACTGCCAGGAAATTTCTCCTTAGTTCTAAGTTGCTTGATTAGTTTCCTTGATTAGTTTCCACCCATTGCTTCATGTCTTTGTGACCAAGGCCCAAGTAGTGATTACCCAACACAATTCAGTCCTCAACAAACTTACTTTATTAAAACAGCTGAGAATTAATTCATTTAGTTCTAAGTTGCTTCTTTCCTTGATGAGTTTCCACCCATTGTTTCTTGTCTTGCCCTCAGGTGCTTTGGAGAAGAGCTTGATTCCCTCTTCTTTGGGGCAGCCTCTGAGATATTGAAAGACTGCTATCATGTCTCCCCTAGTCCTTCTTTTCATTAGACTAGACATACTCAATTCCTGCAACCGTTCTTCATATGTTTTAGCCTCCAGTCCCCTAATCCTCTTTGTTGCTCTTCTCTGCACTCTTTCTAGAGTCTCCACATCTTTTTTACAAAACTGGATGCGGTATTCCAAGTCCGGCCTTACCAAGGCATTATAAAGTAGTATTAGCACTTCACGTGAACTTGATTTTATCCCTCTGTTTATGCAGCCTAGAAAAAGCTTTGATGGCTACCCAACAACCCTGGGTTGAAATCCAACAGGTTCTGACAGGTTCTGGAGAACCGGTAGCAGAAATTTTGAGCAGTTCGGAGAACTGGCAAATACCACCTCTGGCTGATTCCAGAGTGGGGTGGGAATGGGGATTTTGCAGTGTCCTTTCCCTGGGGTGGGGAGGGAATGGGGATTTTACAGTATCCTTCCCCTGCCATGCTCACCAAGCCCCGCCCACCAAGCCCCGCCCAGAGAACCAGTAGTAAAATAATTTGAACCCCACCACTGGTTTAAACACTATTCAGTTCTCCTTATGTTGGGCAGCAAGCCATCTGTTGATGACTCTTATCTCCGTGCCATTCTGCTTAATAGAAATCCAATAATACGTACTTCATAAACAGGAGAGCATCAGGTTCCAGTGCAATTCAGTTACGCATTTGTTCTCCTCGTAGACTTCAGTAAAGATATCCAATAAACATCAGGAAGATGATTTAGTGGCAATAAGATAATAATCACTGGAAGAGTCTTCTCCGATGATCGGGGCCTTGGTGAGACAAAGGGGCTGGTGCGGGGAAATGAAATTGGGGGCTGAGTCGGAGTTCCCAAACCTTTCTGGGTTAGCGGCCCAGAGGGGTGGGAAGGAGGGGCAACAGGGCCTTTATGCACGCATGTGTGTGTACAAACGGGACTCACGCGCATGAATGGGGCCATGAGCACGCATGAAATACTAACGGGTAGCTCCTGCACAGTGCTTGCAGCAATGGTAGTGCCTGTGCCTTGCGGTGAATGGGGTGTGTGCACCAGTGGTGGGATCCAAAAAATTTTACTATTTTTTTTTTTTTAATTTGTAGCAAAATAGGACTCACTTCTACTTAAGCTTTTCAGGTGACCCCTTTGAAGAGCCCTATTAATAGTTTTTATATGCAGAAATCCAATTATGGCTCCATTTTGCCCTGTACTCCTGGCATAGGTCTAATTAAGGAAATTGATGGCAGTGTATATGTTTCAAATTAAGAAGAGGCTTCTCAAATTCCAGGAGGAACAATCTGTCGAAATCCTCTAGAGCAGTGGTTTTCAAGCTTGGCAACTTTAAGACTTTCAGAGTGGCCTTCAGACTTTCAGAGAAAATAGTGGTGCAGCTCCATGAAAGCAGGGCCAACCAGGCAGTGAAGAACAAAGAGCTAATCAGCATAACAGAACGGAATAACAAAGTTGGAAGGGTACCTTGGAGGTCTTCTAGTCCAACCCCTCGCCCAAGCGGGAGACCCTATACCACTTGGGACAAATGACCGTCCAGAGTCTTCTGAAAACCTCCAGTGATGGAGCACCGACAACTTCTGGAGACAAGTCATTCCACTGGGTAACTGTCCTCACTGTCAGGAAATTTCTCCTTGTTTCTAGGCTGCTTCTCTTTGCGATTAGTTTCCATCCATTGTTTCTTGCCTTGCCTTCTGGTGCTTTGGAAAATAGGCTGACCTCCATTCTTCTTTCTGGCAGACCATCAAATATTGGAACGCTGCTATCATATCTCTCCTAGTCCTTCTTTTCACTACCGTGTTTCCCAGGGGTGGTTTCTACTTACGTTTACTACCAGTTCGCAACAGGAGCGTGTGCTTTGCTCACTGCGCATCTACAGATTGTACCTTATGTCATCCGGATGGGTGGGTGGAGACTCCCGTCGCTTTTACTACCGTTTCGCAAGAACCGGACAGAACCGGGAGCAACCCACCACTGGTGTTTCCCCAAAAATATGATCTATCCCAAAAATAAGCCCTAGCTTGATTTTAGGTGTGCACCTAATATAAGCCCTACCCTCCAAAATAAGCCATAGTTAAAACCCTGCCCACTCCGTCCCACCGCTTGGTTGTTGAGGTAGAGTAAGGTGTAAAGTGCTCCATGGCATAGGACCTAGTTATCTTCGAGACCGCCTGCTGCTACCAATGACCTCCCACCGACCCGTGCGCTCCCACAGAGAGGGCCTCCTCGGGGTGCCATCAGCCAAACAATGTAGGCTGGTGACCCCCAGGGGGAGGGCCTTCTCTGTGGGGGCACCTACCCTCTGGAACCAACTGCCCTCAGAGATAAGGAGAATCCAAGACCTCGGTACCTTCCGCCGTGCCCTTAAAACTCTCTTTTTTCAGCAAGCCGGGCTGGCTTAACACTTTAAAATGTTTTAATTGGTTTGTTACTGTTTTTTATTTACGGGGCCAAATTTACATATATCTTTTTAATCGTATTTTAATGTTTGTACTCTATGTTTTTACTTGGCTGTACACCGCCCTGAGTCCCCAGGAAGAAGGGCAGTATATAAATATAAATATAAATATAAATATAAATATAAATATAAAATATATGTCAGCATTCCAGAACAATCCAACTCCAATTAAAAACTCTGAGACAAGCATCATCTAAAAAGTTTAGTTAGTTTAGTTAGTTTATTAGATTTTTATACCGCCCTTCTCCTGAAGGACTCAGGGCAGTGTACAGCCACGATAAAACAATGAATCATACAAAATTTAAAAACCAATTTAAAACAAGATTAAATAAATTTGGCCCTATCAATTTAAAAACCCATAATTTAAAATACCCCATCCGGATTCTTATTCAGCCAGGCCAGCCTGTTGAAATAGCAGGGTCTTAAGGGCCCGGCGAAAGGTACGGAGATTGGGAATCATACGTATCCCAGGGGGCAGTTCATTCCAGAGGGCGGGCGCCCCCACAGAGAAGGTTCTTCCCCTGGGGGTCGCCAGCCTACATTGGTTAGCCAACGGCACCTGAGGAGCCCCCCTCTGTAGGAGTTTGTTGGTCGGTGGGAGGCTATTGGTGGCAGAAGGCAATCCCATAGGTATCCGGGCCCTAAGCCATGGAGCGCTTTAAAGGTGATAACCAACACCTTGAACCGCACCCTGAAGACCACTGGGAGCCAGTGCAGCTCACACAGGAGAGGTATCAAATGGGTGCATCGAGTCGCACCCATAATCACCCGCGCGGCCGCATTCTGGACCAGTTGGAGCCTCCGGGTGCCCTTCATGGGGAGCCCCATGTAGAGAGCGTTACAGTAGTCCAGACAGGACGTGACGAGGGTGTGAGTGACTGTGCACAGGGCATTCCGGTCCAGAAAGGGACGCAACTGGTAAATCAGGCGAACCTGATAAAAAGCCCCCCTGGCCACCGCCGTCATATGGTCTTCTAAAGACAGCTGTGTATCCAGGAGGACGCCCAGATTGTGAGCCCTCTCTGAGGGGGGTAGAGTTTCACTCCTGATAGCCAGTGATGGAACCAGCTGGCTATACTGGGACAGCGGGAGCCACAGCCACTCAGTCTTGGAGGGGTTGAGTCTTTGCCCATTTCTCCCCATCCAGATCCACACGACCTCCAGACAGCTTCCATTTATTAGAGTAGGCATACTGGCACATCTGGGAAAACCCGAATCTGAGTGTTCCAGGTTTCCCCTCAATAAATCAAAACCCCAAAACCATCCCCTGCAGCCATCAGTCTATCACATGGCCCAACCACCATCCATCCCAAATTTGAGCTATCACTGCAACCACTCCTCCTCCAGATGCAGGAACACCATGGCCTTGACCGAAAAGAAGGATGCTATTATGTCTAACTATAATCTCTCTACTAAATCCCCCTTCTTACTTTCCCAAGTGCAAGAAGGTGGCAGCGTGTTAATATGGCTTTCAAAGTTGACAGGGCATGCTTAAAAATCAAGCTAGGATGAGAGGGTGAGTGGCACTGCAAATGGCCACAGAAGAAGTCAGACAGCAGCATGACAGGTGTCAGGGCATAGGAGGCTGGCTGCAATGGTCCTAAGGTAAGAGGGTAAGACATCCCCCCAAAATAAGACTGGGTACTTATTTTGGGGTCCAAAACAAAATAAGATCGGGTCTTATTTTTGGGGAAACATGGTAAACTAAGTTCTTCAAATGTTTTCGTCTCCAGCTCCCAGATTATGTAGGATCTGTATATAAAGGGGGTTGGACTAGAAGACCTTCAAGGTCCCTTCCAAACCTTGTTATTCTGTATTCGGGAAGTTGCCAGGAGACAAGGCAGACTTGAAGGGCCCTGCAGCGTCTCACGATTCTGCTAGTCAGTTATTCTAGCCAGCTACCATATGTTCACTTCAGTTACTGAACTGCCCACCTGCTCCATCACTGCGAAAAGACTTCCATTGTAGCAGTTCTGCAACTGACATGGCAAATTAATCGCTCGGCTCAGAAGAAGTCGCCGTCAGACACCCACACTTGTACGCCATGCATTTTTAAAATATCATTAGTAATAAAGCCGTAACCTCAAGCCAATCAACCCTTTGCGCCTTCCAGCAAGGCTGATTAATTCGATTCGGATTGAAAACCGAGTCCTGGCCTCAACAATAATGCTTGAATAGGAAACTAAAATGGGACAGGATGAAAAATTGCCATCCCGCATCTCCAGCTGAAAACGCTGTGAAGCAGTAAAACGCTTTTTGATTTACGGGCTCGCAAAACTTCCTCCGCAGAGTTCAAGGTAGCTCGAAAGAATAAAAGATCTGAGCGACAATTCTAATTAAAATTTAAAAGCAGAAATAATGCCACAAATAGAATCAAAAGGATAAAAATGAGCGAGTCAGTATAGATGGCCCTTGACTTGCCACCACAACTGAGCCCAAAATTTATGTTGCTAACTGAGACAGATGTTAAGCAAGTTCCTTTCTTGCCACAGCTGTGAAGTGAATCATGGCCATTGTTGAGTTAGTAACATGGTTGCAGTGGTGGGATTCAGCCGGATCAGGCCAGTTCGAATGAAACAGTTGTTAGATTTCTGGCTGGCTCCTCCCCGCCTCTTCCAGGAGTCTCCACATGCCCCATTTCGGCTCCCAGATAAGTGCAGGGAGGCCTACTAGGCCCAAAATGGGGCACGGAGGGGAGGCACAGCCCCCCCCTCCATGGCCCATTTATGCTCCCAGGGGGGCGCAGGAGGCTGAGTGCTGCCTGTCCCACCCCCTGGCCATGCCCACCATGGCCACGCCCACCCAGCCGGTCTTTAAGGCAGAGAACCAGTTGTTAAATTATTTGACTCCCACCACTGCATGGTTGTAAAGTGAATCGGGCTTCCCCAATGACTTTGCTTGACCCTATCTAACCATCTCCTCTTCTCCTGTTCCTTTCTCCTTTTGCCTTCCATCTTCCATAACATCAGGGTCTTCTCCAGGGTTTCCTCTCATTAGGTGGCCAAAGTATTTGGGCTGCAGCTTCAGGATCTGTCCTTCCAAAGAACAGTCAGAGTTGATTTCCTTTAGGATCAACTCATTTGAAGTCCAAGGTAATGTAGAGGGAGCGGTTGGATAACCACTGGATAACTTTCTATTCACTATATTCTAAAAGATATTCTAAAAGCAACTATATTCTGAAGACAAGAAATACCTCCAGCTGGAGAAAATACAAAGTCAGCATAATCTCCTTTGATACTCTAAGTGACCCCCTAACTTGTCATAAGATAGGAACAAATCTAATGAAATATAGTTAAAGGTGATTAGGCCAGAGAATAGCACCTGGACGGGAAGCAAATATCAAAAGAAGAATTTGTACTTTAGTCAGTTACAGAAGAATAATGATTGTTTGGCAAGGATGAGGTAAAACTTTAGTAATTAGGAGATGTCAATTAAAAATAACAAATGTATGTTAACCATATATGGAAAGTTGCTGTGTTAGCAGAATCCTTTGTTTGAAACTGTATATAATTCTCGTGTAAGCATGGAGTCTTTACTCAAAGCTAAGATTGGAAACCTAGCTTGAGTCTTTGGCGCAAAATAAAACCTCTCTCTCTGGCTGACCCAGGGATTTTGCTTGAAGGGACTCTCAAAAGTCTTCTCCAACACCACAATTCGAAAGCATCAATGTTTTGATACTCGGCTTTATGGCCCAACTCTCACAGCCATACATTACTTTTGGGGAAACGATAGCTTTGACTATATCAGGGGTCGGCAACCTTAAACACTCAAAGAGCCACAAAGGTCCTAACCAGAAGCCCATCGTTCAATTCTGGAGCTGACCGGAAGTCCTTTATTCCTCTGCCGACCGGAAGTACAGTTCCCCACCACCACTACCATAGTGACTCCTCCTAGCACGGTGTCCTTTTTCCTCTACCTATCCTAACCAAAAGCCCTATCAATTGTAGAGCTGACCGGCAACAGGAAGCCTCAGCAGAGGGATGAAAGAGCCACATGCGACTCCAGAGCCTCAGGTTACTGACTCCTGGACTATATGGATCTTTGCCGGCAAGGTGATATTTCTGCTTTTCAATATGCTCTCTAGATTTGCCATAGCTTTCCTCCCAAGGAGCAAGTGCCTTTTAATTTCATGGCTGCAGTTGCCCTCTGCAAACGGATGGAAACTGAACAAGGAGAGAAGCAACTTAGAACTAAGGAGAAATTTCCTAACAGTGAGAACACTCAACCACTGGAAGAGAAGTTGCCTTCAGAAGTTGTGGGAGCTTCATCACTGGAGGCTTTCAAGAAGAGACCGGACTGCCATCTGTCAGAAATGGTGTAGGGTCTCCTGTTTGAGTGGTGGTGGTGGTCTTGGACTAGATGACCTACAAGGTCCCTTCCAACTCTGTTGATCTAATCTAAAATTACACAAAACAGCCCTCTGCACACGTTCTGGAGAGAGGGAAATTCCCCGAGAGTGGGCTTCAGCACAAGTCCAAAAGCTTAGAAGAATAAACCTCTGATCCTGCAACGTTAAGATTATACTACAGGGAGGCATGATAGGAAAATGCTGAGGAACCCCTGGTGTAGAAGCATGCATTTCTGAACCAAAAAGGAAAAAAAAAGATTGAACAAGGAGAATGTTTTACGAACAGATGCAGTTTAAAAGCTACAACCAGTGCTGGTTACCCTGATGCTTTGGATGTACAGCTGTTTACAGAAAATGAAGTATATTCTTGTGCTGAATGCTAATATAGAGGGGGGAAAAAGAACAGGACTGCTATTATCTGCCATAAAGAATTCTTTGTGTTGCTTCAATATACAACTGAGCCACAGGAAGGCTAGGAGGAGAGGTAGTAATTAAAGTTCTTTTCTCTGTCTGCCTTGTTTTTTTTTCCCCTTGAAGAATCCGCTATTAGAGAATTGTACAATAGGCAAATCTGGCTTAAAAATGGGTTTTAAAAAGCTTTCCATCTCCTGCTCTAATAAAGATATTGTCTTCCTTTTGAGAGAAGGGTTCCCCAACCTCTGGGCCGCAACCCAGTGGTGTGATTTGGCTGATTCGGTTGATAAATTGCTGGTTGGCCCCACCCCACCCCTTCCAGAAGTCCTCACGCGCCCCATTTTGGCTCCCAGGTAAGTGCAGGGAGGGCTACTAGGCCCAAAACAGGGTGCAAGGGGGTGCAGTGCAGGGCCCCCTCAGCCCATTTTTGCTCCCAGGAGGCTGCAGAGAGGCCTACTAGGCTCAAAACAGGGCACGGAGGGGGAGGTAGCCCCCCTCGGCCCATTTTTGGTCCCAGAGAGGTGCAAGAGGCAGAGTGCTGCCTGTCACAGCCCTTGCCCACGCCCACCATGGCCATGCCCATCTAGGCGGTCATTAGGGCAGAGAACCGGTTGTTAAATTATTTGAATCCCACTACTGCCACAACCCACTAGTGGGCCATGAGGCGTTTGCAACTGGGCTGCGGAAGTGGCGGACGAGCAAGCGTGTGCGCCACGCATCCCCACTTGCGCAAGCAGCAATTTGCGTGAGTGGCAGCATTGCATGCACAGCACTCACAGAAATAGAGCTGCGCGAACGCTTGCCGGCTACTCGCGTGGAACCATCCCCTCTCACACACACCTGTCTGCAAAGCTGGAAAGGTTGGGGAACTCTGGTCTAAGACAGCGGCCCCCGATCTTTTGGACACCAGGAACTGGTTCCGTGGAGAGAAAATTTTCCGTGGACCGGAGGGAGCGTGGTTTTCAATGCTGCCTGCATCCCGCAGATGGCGCTTCGCTTGTTTGCGTGGACCAGTTGCTGGCATGCCCATGGACTGGTGCCAGGAGTTGGGGACCTCAATCTAAGACATAACCTGGGCGGGGGGAGAGCTGCTGTTTTGCATGTCATCTATATATATAAAAGCCAAATACCACTCACTCATCATGAAATCTCCAGAACGGTAAAGCCTACAAACTTTAAATTTGGCCCGTATGTTCCTCTTACCTTCTAGATGCTCGCTAAGAAAGGATTTTTTGAAATGACCATCAGATCATTAGTATTTCATATACAGTATTATATTCACATGCTCTGATGCTAAGGAGTTAGACGTTCTACTCCCCCTCCCCACCTGAAAAGAACTCTGTTCCAACTGCCAGTTGCCTTATATTAACACACTCTGATTGCTATGGAGTTACACATTCTACATTACGTTTCAGGTTGTGTCAATTTATCACGCCCAATCACAGAGTTTTGTAGCGAAGCACAGACGTCCAGCTAGTTGAACTATATTTCCTAGGTTGGGCCTTGAATCTTCAATGAAAAATTACGGACATAGTTAGGAAAGGATTACGGATAGTCTTTGACTTTTGACATTTGAGCCCAAAACTTCCATTGCTACTGTAAATAAGAGAGTTGTTAAATGAGCCTTGCCCTGTTTTACAACCCCTCTTGCCACAGCTGTTAAGCAAATCACCGCAGTTGTTAAGTTAGTAAGACAGTTGTTAAGTGAATTTGGCTTCTTCCTTGACTTCGCTCGTCGGAAGATCGCAAGAGGCAGTCTCCGGGCCCCGGAACACCGCGACCGTCATAAACATGAGTCAGTTACCAAGCATCTAAATTTTGATCATGTGACTACAAGGGATGCTGCAATGATCGTAAATGGGAAAAACGGTCATAAGTCACTTTTTACATTTTTTACAAACGCTGTTGTAACTTCAAACGATCACTAAATGAATAGTTGTAAGTTGAGAACTATTTGTACAGTATGTATGTATGTATGTATATATATATGATTTCTGAGGTTTTCGCGGGTGTTTGTATGTAGGTCTTTGGTTATTTGGGTCTTCTCCCGCGTAAAATTGGAAGTGTCTTGGCGACGTTTCGATGAAGTCTTATTCGTCATCTTCAGGCTGGTGTTCTCGGCTTCGTGCTTCTAGGAGTACGATGCTTCTAGCATTGCTCCTAGAAGCACGAAGCCGAGAACACCAGCCTGAAGATGACGAATGAGACTTTGTCAAAACGTCGCCAAGACACTTCCAATTTTACGCGGGAGAAGACCCGAATAACCGAAGACCTACATATCTATATATATATCTATGCTGGTATCCCAAAAGGAGTGGGAGAGCTGTCCAGAGTCAATGTAGAATGTGTTTTGCACACCCTCTGCTGGTATAAAGTTTCCATCTTCAAAAGGCTTTAAGATTTGAACAGTCAGAAAGCAGCAGTTTTAAAAAAGAAACAGGATCAGTGGTGGGTTTCAAAAATGTTTACTACCGGTTCTGTGGGCGTGGCTTGGTGGGCATGGTACAGAAAGGATAACTGTAAAATCTCCATTCCCTCCCCACTCCAGAGAAGGTTACTGCAAAATCCCCATTTTCTCCCGATCAGCTGGGACTTGGGAGGCAGAGAATAGATGGGGACAGGGCCAATCAAAGGCGGTATTTTCCGGTTCTCCGAACTACTCAAAATTTCCGCTACCAGTTCTCCAAAACTGGTCAGAACCTGCTGAAACTCACCTCTGAACAGTATGGATACTGATTTTTATCTCACTGTTCAAAGAGCCGTATTTGGCGAGTGATTCTATTTTAATCTTTTTCTGGTGGAAAATTGTTGCAACGTTGCCATAATATAGAAAAAACTTGGTATTCTTATATCATCCTATATCAGGCAATTGAAAAGAACTGGTATCTGGAAAAAGGCGATATTCTTCGAATTACCAACGGTAACTGAGTTCAAACTGAGTTTTATTTAAACATGCCTTCATATCAGTAACTGGTTAAACAGGTATCGATCATCTGAAAATCAATAAAATAAAATAACAATAACAATGACAACAACAACAATAATAATAAATTATTCCTCTGGTCATTATGTAAAAAATACAACTTTCCTGTATCCAAATGGGAACATAAAGTGGAAAAAGTTATAGAAAATGAAAAGGTGAAGATCTTGGGACTCTCAAATACAGAGGGATCGTCACTTGGAACACAACACGCCAGATATCACAGTTGTCGAAAATGGAAACGTACAATTTATTGACATCATGGTACCAGGAGATGCCAGAGTCAAAGAAAAAGAACTGGAAAAAAATCATGAAATATCTCGACCTGGCCATCGAAACTACACGGCTATGAAAGAAATACGTAACAGTGATACCCATTGTCATCGGGGCACACGGTACCATGTCCAAGAATTTTATAAGATACATCAACAAATTGCAGCTTTCTACAATAGCACCAGTGGAACTGCAAAAAACTGCGCCACTTGGAACATCATACATCTTAAAAAGGTACTTGGTTGATACCTAGGACGCTGGCAGCAACCCATATCAATCATTAGCACCAGTCAATGGTATTTGTGATGCATTTTTGAATGTTTCGTTGACTTGAGTTTCATGTTTAATGAATAAAGTAAATAATAAATAAAATTAAATAATAAAAATAAGCAAAAAAAATGAACAAATGAAAATTCAGAAGGCAAACTGAATGGACACTTGGTCTTTTTCTGCCATTAGTTTTCTATGTTCCCATGATTATTATTTTTTTGTCATCCTTCACCAATATTATTAGGGTGGTGTAACCAAAAAAAATATGAAATTAGATCATAACAGGCATCATCGATATAAAACAACAATCAAAGCAGAAGAATATTGCTTGGGACAGGAGAGGGCAAACTTCCAGACGTTCAGAAGAGATAAATAAAAAGAAAAAAGATGGATTTATTAATGTCTCTTTTTGAGCCAAAGATTTCAAAGTTGCTAGTTTAGAAATACGCAATCATGTACTATATAATACAGTGGTCCACAACCTTTCCAGCTTGGTGGCCCGGCCTGAGGGTGTGTGTCAGGGGTGGGTTCTAATTTTTTTTACTACCGGTTCTGTGGGCGTGGCTTATTTTGTGGGCGTGGCTTGATGGTCATGTGACAATTCTTTAGGATTTAACAGAGGTACTGGTCTACCAGGCTTTTAACTGCTTGCAAAGCTGTACTGGTCTACTCATTTATTTTTGCAGGCACTGGCCTACTCATTTGTTTTTACAGGCACTGGTCTATTCATTTGTTTTTGCAGGCACTGGTCTACTCATTTGTTTTTGGAGGCACTGGTCTACCACCACACTGCCTTTTAACACTGATCAGCTGTAGGGTAGCCCTTTGAAGCCCCGCGGCAAGAGTTTAAACAGCTTTTTTCCTTATAGCCCATCAGCTGGGACTCAGGAGGCAGCAATAGGTTGGGGGTGGGGCCAAACAAAAGGTAAGAAAAACACGGGGGTGGGGGGTGGTGGTAGAACCAGTTCGATGACATCATATCGTCACCGCTACCGGTTCAGGAGAACCGGGCCGAACCGGAAGGAACCCACCACTAATTCATTGTATAAATGAGTAACTAATCAGAATAAGTAAAAAGTGAAATCACCAATGAGAAGAAACAGACAATTTGTGTCTGTGTGTGCATTGGTAGTCCTTGTCTTACAACAATATATGTAATGACCATTTGAACGTATAATGGCACTGAAAACAGTGACTTAGTTTTTCACACTTATGACTGTTGCAGCATCCCCTTGTTCCTATAATTAAAATTCAGACGCTAAGCAGCTGACTCATATTTATGACGGTTGCATTGTCCCGGGGTCATGCGATCCCCTTTTGCGATTTTCTGATGAGTAAAGTCGATGGGGAAGCTGGATTTACTTAACAATTGTGTTAATAAGTTAACAACTGCTGTGATTCACTTAAACAATTGTGGCTAGAAAGGTTGTTAAATGGGGCAAAACTCAACAAATGACTCACTTAGCAACAGAAGTTTTGAACTCCGTTGTGGTCAGAAGTCAAGGATTACCTATATGTTACCTCTAGTAAAATGTTTTCCCAGTTGTAATGGAGGCTGTGAAAGTTGGATCATAAGGAAGACTGAGCATCAAAGAATTGAGGCCTCTGAGCTATGGTGCTGGAGAAGACTCCTGCAAGCCCCTTGGACTGCAAGGCCATTAAACTGGTCAATCCTAGAGGAGATCAACCCTGACTGCTCTTTAGAAGGCCAGATCTTGAAGATGAAACTCAAATATTTACGTAATGAGAAGGAAGGACTCCCTGGAAAAGAACCTAATGCTGGGAACAATGGAAGTATCTTCGAGACCGCCTTCTATTGCATAACTCTCAATGACCGGTAAGATCCCCCAGAGTCGGTCTCTTCCAGGTCCCATCAACTAAACAATGTTGGCTGGCGGGCCCGCGGGGAAGGGCCTTTTCTGTGGCTGCCCCGGCTCTCTGGAACCAATTACCCCGAGGTCCGGACTGCCTCCACCCTATTGGCCTTCCGGAAAGCGGTGAAGACCTGGCTCTTCCGGCAGGCCTGGGGCCATTGATCTCGCTATGGTGATCTTGCGAGACCCGGCCATGAATTGGAGTGTGTGGGTTTTAATGTTTTCTTTTTAAACTTTTGTATGGGATATTGTTCGCATTGTTTTATTCTTTGTTGTTAGCAGCCCAGAGTCCCTTGGGAGTTGGGCAACGTAAAAATGTGACTAATAAATTAATAAAAGAAGAAGGGGAAGGCAGAGAACGAGGTGGCTGGATGGAGTCAGTGAAGCAGTCGGTGGGACCTTAAATGGACCGCAGAGGATGGTAGAGGACAGGAAGGCCTGGAGGAATGTTGCCCATGGGGGTCACGATGGGTCAGACACGACTTCGCAACTAACAACAATAACAATAAAGTAAAATGTTTATCTTAAAATGATTGAAAAACATTGCACTGTCAAAATAAGATCTTTTCCCCCTCTAAATACAAAAATATATTATCTAGTTCACCACTTCAAAGGTTGCTACTCCTTAAATAATCTTCTGCACCATTTCAGTAGGCCCACAAAAGTTTCTGCAACGCACATACAGCAGGGTAAACATAAGGCCATTGTGCTGTGCCTAGAGATTATAGGGTCTGATTATATCCAATTTAAGCAGAACTAAAGAAACCATATTATGCTCAGTTCAATCTGTGAACTCAGCTAACTATTGTTTGGTCACTGAAGAATTAAGCAATAACTTAGCCTCCGTATTAGTTTAGTGACTCCTTTAGATATATTTTTCTCTCTATCACACTGTTTATTTGTAAAATTTATTGACTGTCCATCTTACCACAGGGTTACTCTGGGTGGCTTACACTGTTACTAAGTAATTAGTTACTAAGTCTGCATTACTATTAATCTTCTCATTGCTCCTATCACCCATCTCCTCCCACTTATGACTATATGACTCACTGATGAAATGTAAAATTTGTAACTACCGGTTCTGTGGGCACCGTGGGTGTGTGTGTGTGTGTAATGTGACTGAGTGGGCATGGCCAACTTTTTTTTTTTACTTTTTACTTTTAAAACCATTTTTTCTATAACCTCTTCTGGCCAAAGAAGTTGTAAAAACATGCTTTTAAAAGCCTCTGATGATCCCAGCTGAGTTGCCTGATCATCAGAGGCTTTTTTTTCTTTTAAAAGCCTCTGACAATCCCAGCTGAGCCGTGCGATCATCAGAAGCATTTTTTTTAACTTTTAAAAGCATTTTTTCAGCTGAAGAGGTTGTAGAAAAAATGCTTTTAAAAATTTAAAAAAAAATGATTGTGTGGCTCAGCTGGGCATGGGGGGGGAGGGGCAGGGATTTTTGCTACCGGTTCTCCGAACTACTCGTCGCCATCCCTACCGGATCAAGGTGATCCAATCCGAACCGGGAGCATTTCACCCCTGGTATGACTGTAACCTTGTTGCTTGTATCTTTATGATTTATATTGACTGTTTCCCTATGACTATCATTAAGTGTTGTACCTTATGTTCTTGACGAATGTATTTTTTCTTTGATATACTTCCAGAGCGTATGCACCAAGACAAATTCCTTGTGTGTCCAATCACACTTTGCCAATAAAGAATTCTATTCTATTCTATTCTATTCTATTCTATTCTATTCTATTCTATTCTATTCTATTCTATTCTATTCTATTCTATTCTATTCTATTCTATTCTATTCTATTCTATTCTACAATGTTACAATATTAAACTTTCAACTTAAGATTTATATACCGCTTCATAGTGCTTTACAGCCCTCTCTAAGTGATTTACAGATTTATGTATTGCTGTCGCTTTTGTGAAATTGCAAATAGGTGCAAATATGTCTACCTTGCTGTAAAATCATTTCTTAGCAAGGTGGCCCAAGAGGATGGAGGAATGGTGGTACCCAATCTTCTCTAGTCAGCTACTGCCCATCCTGACTTGAATATTCCTTCTAAAGTCATTTGTGGCATCTCTGCTTCTGTACATCTCCATATTCTTCTGCTTTCATAGACTTTCATGTCTACGGAGATTCTCAGCCACCCAAGGTCATAGTTGTCCCAAAGATGCTTTTTCAAGAGGCAAGTGAACTTTCTGGTTTTCCTTCGAAGATGTTTCGCTTCTCATCCAAGAAGCTTCTTCAGCTCTGACTGGATGGTGGGGAACGGAAGGATTTATATTCCTTGCAGACAGCTGGTTATTTGCATTATTTTAGCAGGGATAATGGTTTGAAAGAGGGGTTAAAGAGGCCATCTCTGTGGAAATTGAACAGCCCTCTCTCAACAGAGGGGGATGGATACATCATTTCTCTCCACTCTAAATCACAGTTCTTTCAACAGTTCTAAAAAGGCTCCAATTTGCACCACTCAGGTGACCCCGAAGGACACAGATAAAACCTCCAGGTGACCTAAAAGAATGCATATGACCAGCTGTCTGCAAGGAGTATAAATCCTTCCATTTCCCACCATCCAGTCAGAGCTGAAGAAGCTCCTTGCATGAAAAGCAAAACGTCTTCAAAAGAAAAAAAACAGAAACTCCAATTGCCTCTTGAAAAAAAAGCACCTCTGTGACAACCATGACCTGGATGACTGAGAATCTCCAGAGTCATTAAATGAGATAAGTGAGATTCCTACAGTGAGTTTTGACCCCATTTTACGACTTTTCTTGCCACCGTTGTTACGGGAATCCCTGCAGTTGATAAATTAGGAACCTGGATGTAAAACCGAATCTGGCTTCCCCGTTGACGTTATTCAGCAGAAGGTCGCAAAAGGGGATTCACAATGATCCTGGGACACAGCCAAGGTCATCAATACGAACCCGCTGCCAAGCAGCTGAATTTTGATCATGGGGAATCGCCGCAAACGGTCGTAACTGCGGAAAAAACGGTCCTAAGTCACATTTTTTTCAGTGCCGTCGTAACTCTGAACTCCGGTCACTAAAGGAAGTGTTGTTAAGTGGAGGTCTGTCTATACTGATCTTTGCAAAAATAAATAGATAAATGACGTGCGGGGCCGCCGCCGCCGCTCCCTCCCTCCGCACACCCAGCGCTGCGCCGTGAAGATAACTGCAGGGAAGGGAGGGGGGGGGGGAGCGTGGGAAAACCGCCGCCGGCGACATCAACCCGAACGCGCTTTCCGGAGGACCGCGCGCCGGCCCCCTCCCTCCCAGAGCCCGAGCTGCAGACCATAGATTGAAATCTGCATGCCAGAGGGTCTCCCCCACCCCTACCTCCGCCTTTGTTGTGTCCGCTCTAGGATTCCCCGCACCCGTTTGTGATCTTGGCCTGTTTTTTTTTTTTTTCCCCTTTTCCCCCACCTCCTCCTCTCTTCGGCTCTCTCCGACCTCCGCGGTCTGAAGCGGCGGCGGCGGCGGCTTCTGAGGCGGCGGCGCGGAGCAATCGAGAACCATCCGCCAAAATGGTGAGCGATACCCCGGGCGAAAAGGCGCGATACCTCGAGGGGAGAAGGCCGGCGACCCCCTGGCAGCCCCATTTGGTGACGCGGGCGCCCTTGGGGTCCGTACCAGCCCTTCTTTCCTGGAGACCCCACCCTGGCCCCGGCCTCTCCGACAGCCATTTTCAGGGCAGTTGCTCTCTCTCTCTCTCTCTCTCTTACCCCCCACCCTCCAGCCGCTGCCGCCGCCGCCGCCATTCCTATTGCAGGACCCATGTCAGGATGATGTCAGTGACATCCTCCCTAGAGGACTTGTGGGGGGGGGGGCAGGGAGGAATTGTCAGTCTGGGTCTGTTTCCCTGGCAGCTTCTTTGGGTGCCTCTCTCCCTCCCCAGTCCTGATAAAAAAGGGTCGGATGTGTTGTTGCCCACTAATGGTGGGCTGGATGCTGGAAGGTGTGTGTGTTTCCTCCTCGCGCTGCTTGCCAGCTGTGTTGGAGGGACTACAAAGCCCACCATCCCTTGCGCTGAGGATGCTTAACGCATTTGTAAGCCGCCCTGAGTCTCCGGAGAAAGGCGGCATATAAATCGAACCAATAAATGAATAAATAAATGAGCCCAACCCAGCTGATAAAAAGATCCACTTGGATGTTTATTTGCGCTCATTCCTTTAAAAAGCTCGAAGTTTACTGGGGCATCATGGCAATGTTTTATTATGGTTAAGGCTGGTTGAACAGCCAGCCAGATGTTCAGGATTGGATTTGGCATTTTGGTCCGCCTATGGAGGTCCCTTCCTAACCACCCGGGATAGGCAGATGGATAACAATAATAATATAATAATAATAATAATAATAATAATAATAATAATAATAATAATAATAATAATAATAATAATAATAATAATAATTAAAAATAACAGTAGTAATGAAGGTATCCATCACAGGATGTAAATTGTTCTAAGGCGAGAGCTGTCTTTTTTGCAATTGAGGATTTTTTGTCAAAACCAATGGTGGTTCAAATAACGCTCCAGATGTTTTGGGATTGCACCTAAGGCACCTATTGCTATTGATACTTACTATCTCTGCTTCCTTTTGCCACAGTTGCTCTCTACTTCTATTTGCGGCTCTTTGTATTTTGTGATTTTCCAGACTTTTATCATTATTATAATTATTTACTGAAGCATCTGAGCAGTGCAAGTCCTTTTCCTCCCTCCACTGTCTCCTCTAATATTATTTTTTCAAAATCTCACTGTGAGTCGGACATGATTGTATATGATCGTGGTTTTTTTCCCCTCCTTGATTCAGGGGGATTTTCCTTTGATTGCTAGCATTGTTTACAGTATTGGCCTGTTAAAGGGCTATTCTGTAACTGTGAAGAAATATTTGGAAGAATATATCCTGTATGTTTTGGATATCCAGAACCCCAAAACTGATATATTTGCTTTAATTCCCCCCTCCCCCAAATCATTTATAGATATGGACTTCTTTCTTGATATTCTAAATAGCTTCATAAATGCCCTCCTTCCTCTATTATTCATATACTAAAAATATCATCTGTTTATGCTCATCCTAGTATATGTTCATTGCAGTGTCTTTTGTGGGTCCCTTGAAATACTGCATAAGGTTATTTAAGGCACAAACATTTGAGGTGGTGAACTAGAGAACACATGTATTTAATAAATAAATTAATTAATTGCTATCTTTTTGTATGTCAATTCTCTGAATTGTCCAGTAAAAAAATTATCTGTGTTTTTTCGTATCTTTTATACTGCAGTAAGAACTGCAAGAATGTTTGGGGGGGGGGGCGCAGATAGTTTCCCCACCCTCATCTGCATAGCTTTAAATAGCTGCAGAATGTAGCAAGCATATTTAAAGAAACACAATCAGAATGTTGAATTTTACCCGAAGATAGAATGAAGGTGGCTTTCAAAGATGAGAATTCATATTTAGAATATTTAAAGTGTTAACTGTGTTACATGCTTTCTCAGTAATACTTACCTGTAAGGTAGACTCATAACATCATCCTTGTTCTGAGAGTCTGTGTGGCTCTAATCTGGTTTATTTAGTATAAGATTGGCATATTTTAACAGAAAACAGCAATTTCTTAAATTCACGTATCTTAATCCTTGCTGGGTTTATTCTGAAATGTCTTGAACTGTCTAAAACAGAGCCTGTTTCCAAATAAATGTCTAGAGTTTTGCCACAGATATTTGCACAAAATGGCTGAGTTTCAGGTAGCATTTCAGTTTGTGTGGATAAATCATATTTGCTGTGGATATTTACTGTCCTATGTGCTCCCTCCCACAATAATCCATGTTATAACTTAAGGCAGTGAACATATTCATACAACATATGACAATGGCTGCATTCTGAAAAAGATTCTGAACCACAAACTGTCCAACTCTCTTGTAGTCCAGCATAACGTGTGCAAATGTGCATTAAGAATTGAGCCTTATATTATTAACAGAATTGCAAGGGACCTTGGAGGTCTTCTAGTCCAACCCCCTGCTTAAGCAGCAGACCCTATACCATTTCAGACAAATGACTGTCCAATCTCTTCTTAAAAACCTCTAGGGATGGAGTACGCACAACATCTGGAGGCAAGCTGTTCCACTAAGTTAATTCTAGTAACCATGTAAAGAATTGTCCTTAGTTTTAGGTTGGTCCTCTTGTTGATTACTTCCCATCCGTTGCTTCTTGTCCTGCCCTCAGACGCTTTGGAGAATGAGTTGACTCCCTCTTCTTTGTGGCAGCCCCTAAAAGGTTGGAAGACTGCTATCATGTCACTTCTAGTCCCCCTTTTCATTAAACTAGACATACTCAATTCTGGCAACTGTTCTTCGTATGTTTTAAGCCTTCAGTCCACTCATCATCTTTGTTGCTCTTCTCTGCCTCTTTCTATATTCTATTCTGTTCTGTTCTGTTCTGTTCTGTTCTGTTTCAACATAAATCAAACTGGGAAACTAAACCAGATTGTTTTATCTGCTTGGCATAAAACCTTAGTGTATATTTATTATTAATTTTTTTAAAAAAGGATTTTGTTCATTGGACCTCCTACCTGACTTCGTTAATCAAATATGAATCACAATCTGCCTATAACAACCATGTAATGAAAAGCACCCATATTTTTTCACTTCTCTCTTTTAGTGTTATCTCTTGAGTGCTGAAAACAGCCATGAAGAGGACAAATGTTGTCTGAGAAGACTTGTTTATTAGTTTTAAGCATTATTTTACAAAATATTGCCTTTTTAGGGGTTACGGATTTTTGCAGCATGTTTGCAGCAAATTCTCATCAGGTGTAGGTAGGGAATCTGCTTTTGTATAGATGATACTGGATTGCAACTCTCATAAATTCAATGAGCAGTGATCGGAGATAATGGGATAGCAATATCCAGAGTCTTGTGAAATCATTGTCAGCTGCTTCCTTAGTCTGCATGAGGAAAAACTAAAAGTAGGAGCAAGTTGAACATCTTGTATTTTTCAATTTCATTGTTTGCATTCTGACCTTTGCACTTCCCTTTTGTTAAACAGGCCCTTAAAATACTCCCCCCCCCCAGGACTTTGTGTTTATTCTTCTCCAGACTTTTGTGGTTCTTTTGAATGGGTTTGAAGTATTAATATTATACCCATCCCAGTGTCTTGATAGAGTTGTGCACCCTTCTAGATTTAATAAATAAGCTAATAACAAATAGGTGTCTCTTCCGTATATAGAAGACCGAGTTCACACATTTTGCTAAGCCAAAATAATTGCTGTCTCTCCCATTGTCCCAAAGGTGGCAACTGGACTTCTTATGGTTTTGCTTGAAGACGTTTTGCTTCTCATCGAAGAAGCTTCTTCAGTTCTTCAGAACTTCTGCAACTTCTTCAGAATTGAAAAAGCTTCTTGGATGAGAAGTGAAATGTCTTCAAGCAAAAACAAAGAAAGTCCAGTTGCCTTTTGAAAAAGCATCTTTTTGAAACAACCATGACTGGATGACTGAGAATCTGCATAGATATGTCTCTTCCATTGACAGAAATATCGTATTTATTTATTCTTTCTCTCCCCCTGTATAGCAGTAAATAATAGTGGGAAAGAAACAGAATGGATCCTCAACAAGGGCTTTCATTAATAGATCAAATATATAACTCTTAAAAAACTGATGTTTAACAATACTGATATTAAGAGGGTGGTAGAGATACTTTGGGTTATAGGAGGATTACTCTGCTCAGTTACCCAGAAATAAATCCTGTTGGGAGTTTTACACTGTAATGGGACTGAAAACTAATATTATAAAATGTTTTCACAGTAAGAGGTACAGTACAACAAACTTTTATTATCTACGCTTATCCTGTAAGAACTTTACACATACAGCTACTAAAGTCTCATTCGTCATCTTCAGGCTGGTGCTCCTGGAAGCACGAAGCCAAGAACACCAGCCTGAAGATGACGAATGAGACTTCGTCGAAACGTCGCCAAGATACTTCCAATTCTACGCGGGAGAAGACCCGAATAACCAAAGACCTACATACAAACACCCGCGAAAACCTCAGAAAACACACACACACACACACACACACACACAATTTTATTGAAACTCTTAAACAAAGATAAAACGTAATGCAAACCAATTTAAAATACAAAAGAAAGAAATCAAAGGAAAATTGAAAAATAAAGAAAAGGAAAAAAAGATTTAAAAAGTTGGTTCAGATTTTCTTTATAGCAGTTATAAATACAATTATAAATTTACCTCTTTTTCTAAAGTTACAACATGATTTTCTTTCTGTAATCTATCCAGCCTAATTATCAAAACCATAAATAAATCAATCTTCTGTTTTTAGTCTTTTTGATAGCTTATCTGTATTGTTAAAGGTCCATTCAAAAATCGTCTTTGATTGTCAGTAACCTTCAGTGATCTCTGCTAGCATTCATCCACTTTGTCCAAAGGTATTTCTTGTCCTTTGTATCATAGGGAAGAAACACATTTTGCATATTTGCATTATCTGTACTTAACAGTATTTCCTTTTTGTAACTTTTAACATAACTTTCATTTCTTTTTTTTAAACCTTATATGCCAACCAGCTCTCTGGTTTATTTGCAGATTCAAAATGTCTTTGTCTTACAAGTTCATCTTTAATTCCCTCTCTCTCACTGCTAACATAGATAATTGCATCTGTAAAAGCTTAATTTGGTGAATAATAGTTTGTCATCCCGGGAGAATTTTAAAGATCTTTTTTTTCAATCTCACTCAGAATCATTAATATATTTTCTTCCCTTTTTCTTTTTTAAATCTGCTGTTGTGTTGTATAAAATACCCTCTTACAAAAGCTTCACTTACACCCCAAATCTTCTTACTTTTATACTTTTTATTAAGTGTTCTTTAAAAATTTCTCTATCTTTTTTTTATAATCCTCTACTACCATTTGGCTTTGTAATAATATCTCATTCCATGCAAAAGATCCACAATTGGACAGCATACATGTTTAATATATCATCCTTAGTGCTATCATCTCCATGGCGACTTAGCAAGTAAAAAATTTGCAGTTACTTTAATCATAACTGACAACTCTTTGTAGAAATGGAGGGACTTCACAGACTTTGGCTGTCTTTGCTGGTTAACTCCACAATTGTAACTGTCAGACGGTTGCCCTTCTCTCTCTGGCCCAGGGACATGCACACACTGCTGAATCAAGGCATTGTGAGAGCTTTCACAACTGAACACTTAGGCTCCTGTGTCTTCTAGAGCAGGGCTGTCCAACTGTGGCAACTTTAAGACTTGTGGACTTCAACTCCCAGAATTCCCCAACCAGCGTGCAATGTTGCCAAGGTTGCAACTAAGCAAAGTCTTAAAAGTTGCCAAAGTTGGACAGCCCTGCTCTAGAGAAATGGGATTGTCAGGGAGGGGAGCGTGTGCTGGTTGAGTCTTATGCTTCAAGCCCCTTCCAGTTGCAGTGTCGGTGTGCCAAGTGCCACTCATCTCAAGAAGCAGCTGGCATGGGTTATTTGAGACCATGCTTTAGATGAGTTGGAAGGCCAAAGGCCCAGGAACTTTAGATATACTGTTCCCAGCTTTGGAATGTGGCTGAGGAACTCTGGGATTTGAAGTCCACAGATCTTAACTTTTCCAAGATCGGATACCGCTGCTTTAACCATTCCTCTCATCAAAACAGTGATATTATTAGCATCTTACTAGCATGGCAAGTAAAAAGTTTTCTGCCCAACTTTGAAAGTAACAACAGAAACGGGCAAAACATTGTCCAAGTGAATGACTGCATAACAGTCCTAATGATTGAAGAAAAAAAATTTACTTGCTCTGCTATAGCAAGATGCTAATGATATCATTGCTTCGATGAGAAATTCCCCAACCAGTGTAGCTGGCTGGGGAATTCTGGAAGTTGAAGTACACAAATCGTGGACTTCAACCTTTTCAAGGTTGGACGCCCCTTGAGTTAAAGTCTGATTTTTAACTACAAAACCCAACAAATGCCAAAATAATTCAGCTGTGTGATGATAGTCAATTACAGAAGATACTATAGATTGATAATATGGTTGCCGTAACTTGTTTTGGTTATTAAAAAGGTAGAATTTGAAAAAACCATAGCATGTACTGCTCATATCAGAATAGTACACTAGATAATTAGCTATCTGTGAAATAATTATGATCCTGTATTCTACAAAGCAGGAATATTGCTGCCTGACAGCTTAATTTGATAGTTTTATGATGTCAGTTTTTTTTTTAAATTGAAAAGCCAGGAGTGAGCCTAGCAGCACAGTAAGCTTCTGACACTGAATTAACTATGCACACCTGAGTAACAATTAACATTAAAAGTCATTGTTTTAATTCTGTTGAAAAGTAACAGTTTGCAATGCTAGACTGTGACTAGAATCCCAAGATAAAGTTGAAAAGGAAAATAGCAAAATTCATTTCAGCAGGACTACAGTACAATATTATTCCAATAAAGGCATTTAAAAACAAAAAAACCCCACCTCATCGATATTACAGAGACCTGATATAATACCTTAATGCATTATGTGAAGACTTAGCTCTCTAGAGAAGGCTCTGATGATGGGAAAGATGGATTGAACGAGGAGGAGGAGAGGAAGGCCAGCGCAAGGATAGAGTCAGTTACAGCAAGGGTCCCCAACCCCACCCGCAGTCTGCAGCCTGGTACCAGTGTGTAGGAACTGGGTCATGCAGGCGGCATGTGTGTGTACACACAAAGCTGATTTGTGCAAGCGGCGCGCAGGCACGCAATACCACCCCCTCTCCCTCCTCCCACCATTGCTGCCACCGGTTCTCAGAGCCAGAAAGCTTAGGGACCACCGAGTCACAGCAAAGATAGGTACACCGTTGGAAGAACTGAAGGACCAGGTAAGAGATAGTCAGGGAGAAATTCTGCATGGTTACTAGAGCAGGGGTCTCCAACCTTGGCAACTTTAAGCCTGGTGGACTTCAACTCCCAGAATTCTGGGAGCTGGCTGGGGAATTCTGGGACTTGAAGTCCGTCAGGCTTAAAGTTGCCAAGGTTGGAGACCTCTGGCTTAGAGCCGACACCACCTTGAAAGCACATAAATAAATGCCACAAAAACTTTCTGTGAAATATTTATGGAATAAAACCTCCCCCAAGTTATGTTCCCTGTCTCTTTTTATTTACTTTCTGTTCTTCACTTTCAGGTGAATTTTACAGTAGACCAGATCCGAGCGATCATGGACAAAAAGTCCAACATCAGAAACATGTCGGTGATTGCTCATGTTGATCATGGCAAGTCCACGCTTACAGATTCCTTAGTGTGTAAAGCGGGTATCATCGCTTCTGCCAGGGCTGGTGAAACACGATTTACTGACACACGGAAAGACGAGCAGGAAAGGTGTATCACAATCAAATCTACGTGAGTATTGTTTGCTTTTATCTGCAATCCTTTTTGACTATCAAAACAAAAATTAAACATTACAAATGGAGGGTTCCGAAGATAGCAGACATCCAGTTGATTTATGCTAGTTTATTTTGAAAAATTCCCCCTCTTGACTGATTTTATAGGTTAGAGTATCTGACTCTTGTAACTTAGACTTGCCAAGTTGTTCATAGTAGCACCCAGCAAAATGCTCTGCCAAGGCTCCGACTAACGAACTCAAGCAAATCAGGAACCTGAGACAGAGCTCCTTCTCAAAAGTCGTCTTTAATGAGGACATCATATCGGCACATTTGGTTTCAATGGAAAACCAAATCTAAACCTTTCCCGTGGTTTCAGTATAATTAAACTAGGAAATAACCCCATCTCCAAGTGTCACAGGTCACGTTGGCCAGTTGTGTTAATTGGCGGGCTTTCCAGGCACTCCTTCCCCAACCTTATCTGTTACCAGACACCAGAGATGACCTTGGTTCTCAGGAGAAAGCTCTTTGTTGCGTCTAGTAATGCATTCCAACCTCCTTCCCCCTCCATGCGGCAACTGGGGAACAGAAAGATGGCTGTGGCCAGGTTCAATTCGAAGTTGACATGCTCTTTAAAAGAAGAGTCCCCAACCCCAGGGCCAAGGCCCACTATCAGGTTGTGGCCTGTTCGGAACTGGGCTGCGCAAGAGGCAGGCAATGCATGCGAAGGTCCATTTGTGTGAACAGCAGGAGCTCGCGCTTGCGTGTGAAGCTCTATTTGTGCGAGTGGCGGGCATGCGTGCCCACCACTTGTTCAAATGGAGCCGTGTGCACTTGTGCACACACCTGCCACTGACATGAAACCATCACCTCTCCTCCACTCCTGCCAGCCTGGAATTGTTGGAGACCGCTGCTTCAAAATACCGTATTTTCCGGCGTATAAGACAACTGGGCGTATAAGACGACCCTCCTCAGAGCCATTTAAGGCTCGTTAGAGCCTTATGGGCTGGTCTGCCTGGTTACAGGAGAATGAGACCCGGCGTATAAGATGACCCCCGACTTTTGAGAAGATTTTTGTGTGTTAGAAAGTAGTCTTATACGCAGGAAAATACAGTACTTTAAAAAAAGGGGGGGGGAAGGTGGATTTTAGAGTGGTAGTCATACCAGTTGTGATAGCAATAATAAAATACTTCGCGATTGTGTTTCTGCATCAGAGTCTGTTTCACAAAGTATATCACATGCAAGGCACACAAGATATGAGGGATCATAAACGTGTTAGGTCCAAAGGTTTAGAATTTCTACAGGTGGTCCTCAACTTACAACCACAATTGAGCCCAAAATTTCCATTGCTAAGCAACACAGTTGTTAAGTGAGTTTTGCCCCATTTTACAGTCTTTCTTGCCAGAGGTGTTAAGTGAATAATTCAGTTGTTAAACGAACCAGGCTCTCTCCCCCCCCCCCCCCCCTTTACTTTGGTTGTTGGAAGCTGGCTGGAAGGTTACAAATGGTGATCATGGTGTCACCCAGGATACCACAACTTTATTTATTTTATTTTATTTGGCTTATATGCCGCCCTATCTCCAACGGACTCAATGCGGCTCACAATAATAAAATTCACAAAGCCATAGTACAAAGTTAAAATCTGATTAGACCAATTAAAATTTAGACACCCATAAAACCCCATCAGTCCAGGTCAGGGAACTTGAATAACCAAGTTTTCAATTCGCGGTGGAAGGGGCGAAGGTCAGAAGCCAACCAGAGCTCCAAGGGGAGTCGATTCCAGAGGGTGGGTGCACCCACAGAGAAGGCTCTATCCCTGGGGGCTGCCAGCCGACATTGTCTAGCCGACTGTCATAACAATGAGTTAGTTGTCAAATGCCCAAATTTTTATCACGTGACCATGGGGGATGCTGCAACAGTGGTAGGTGTGAAAACCAGTCATAAGTCACTTTTTTTCAGTGTTGTTGTTACTTCAATCACTAAACGAATGGTTGTAAGTCGAGCACTACCAGGATTAACATCACATGAAACAAACATGGCATCGGCTTATCAAACATGATTAGGATGAAGGCCATACTATTCCTCCCAAGTAAGGATGCATTTCTGCATTATTTGTGTGAGCAGCATACAAAATAAAGAAATGCCATGATATACTTTACATCAGTGTTTCTCAACCTTAGCAAGATTAAGATGTGTGGACTTCAACTCCCAGAATCTCCCAGCCAGCCATGCTGACTGGATGACTTGACTTGACTTGACTTGACTTGACTTGACTAGACTAGACTAGACTAGACTAGACTAGACTAGACTAGACTAGACTAGACTAGACTAGAATAGAATAGAATAGAATAGAATAGAATAGAATAGAATAGAATAGAATAGAATAGAATAGAATAGAATAGAATAATAACTTGATTGTCACTTACCACTCTCTGTATGGACTTTCTATGTGAGGCACTGCTGCCACCAAACCAAACAGTGCAGTTTGTTAAAATGTTGCCAAGATTGAGAAACATGGCTTTACATCTTTACAAAAGATGTTTAAGCAAATCAGGTTACTACTTAACCTCACCGAGTTTTTGTGATTTATTGAATTGGTTGATTTATGATTCAGTATATCGTGAAAATGGCGAACATGAATGAATTCGGCAGCAAGTTAAATGTGCTGTATGGAGACGGTCAGCTTATTTCATTTAACTCAACAGTTTAATTTAAATTCAATCATCTAAAACATATGAAGAATAATTGCAGGAATTGGGGATGTCTAATGAAAAGAAGGATTAGGGGTGATATGATAGCAGCGTTCCAATATTTGAGGGGCTGCCACAGAGAGGGGAGGGGGGATCAATCGATTCTCCAAAGCACATGAAGGCAAGACAAGAAGCAACGGATGGAAACTGAGCAAGGAGAGAACCTAGAACTAGGGAGAGATTTCCTGACAGAACAATTAATCAGTGGAACAATTGGCCTCCAGAAGTTGTGAATTCTCCAACACTGGAAGTTTTTAAGAAGAGATTGGACAACACTTTGTCTCAAATGTTGCAGAGTTTTTTGCTAGAGCAAGGGATTGAACTAAGAAGACCTCCAAAGTATCCCTTCCAACTCTTGTTATCCTGTTATTTCTGTATTCCTCATCAACATTTCCTGTTTATTATTATTAGTCCAATTTATATGCCGCCCTTCTCCGTAGACTCAGGGCGGCTTACAATGCATTATAGCAGTAGCCTGCATTCTTTTTTTTGTATATACCTGCTTATTAGGGCTTTCGCCCCCCCCCCCCAGCGGTGTTGTTCTATACAAAGTCGGCTTATTGCCCCCACAGTTTGGGTCCTCAATTTACCTACCTCGAAAGGATGGAAGACTGAGTCAACCTTGAGCTGGTGAGATTCGAACTTGCACTAATTGCAGGCAGCTGGCAGCTAAGGCCTAGCACTGTGATGGCGAACCTATGGCACGGGTGCCACAGGTGGCACGCGAAGCCATATCGGAGGGCACACGAGTGTTGCCCTAGCTCGGCTCCAACACACATGTGCCCGCCGGCCAGCTGATTTTCGGGCCTTCTCGACCCACTGGAAGTTGAGAAATGGGCTGTTTACAGCCTCTGGAGGGCCTCCTGGGGGTGTTGAGGAAGGCTGTTTTTGCCCTCCCCAGGCTCCTAGAAAGCCTTTGGAGCTTGGGGAGAGTGAAAAATGGGCCCACTGTGCCATCACGTGCCAAAAAGGGGGGTAGCATGGGGGGAGCATGCGCACATGCGCAGGAGGGCGGGGCACGGGTGGGCATTGAATTATGGGTGTGGGCACGCACGCACACAATCCCCCCGCTCTCCCCCCCGCTTTTGGCATGCAAAAAGGTGGCAAAAAGGTGAGCCATCACTGATCTAGCACTTAACAGCACTTTAGTCTGCTACACCACCGAGGCTCTTCCCAATTGTCCTTTTTAATTTTAGTGTTTGTATATGTTAAAAAAAAAATCCATAAAGCTAAAATGTCAATGGCCGTGCCAGCAAAACTTTCCTAAAGTGCAGAGGCTTGTTTATACGTAGCTGGAAACTCAGAAGTTACTACTTTCTAGAAGGGAGTTGGGAATGTCAGAGAAAGTGAGAACTCAACGTCTGGTTTCCAAGATTTGCACTTTGATAAAACGAAGGAGTCTTAGGCAGTGGTGCCTTAGTTTATTTTAGTGCCCACCCAGCCCTGGTGCCTGAGGATTATGGTTCCAGTGCACCCAGAGGGCACAGCATTATATGCAGATGTTTGACGTAAATTTAAATGTGCTTTAGGAAAATCGTTTGTCTTCTTTTCTAGGGCCATTTCTCTCTACTACGAGCTCTCAGAAAACGATTTGGCCTTTATC
The DNA here is from genome assembly GCA_030761175.1 of Masticophis lateralis. Classification (NCBI taxonomy): domain Eukaryota; kingdom Metazoa; phylum Chordata; class Lepidosauria; order Squamata; family Colubridae; genus Masticophis; species Masticophis lateralis. Next base: position 274,527,433 of record JAUDYJ010000002.1, on the reverse strand, counting down.
AAGCAATCCAAAGATGGCTCCGGTTTCCTCATTAATTTAATCGACTCCCCCGGGCACGTGGATTTCTCCTCCGAAGTCACAGCAGCCCTTCGCGTCACTGATGGAGCTCTTGTAGTCGTTGACTGTGTTTCAGGTGAGTGTACTTAAAATTAAGAGGCTTTAATTGCGCAGGAACATTGTGCTTTCCAGAGAAAACCCGTAAGAACTGGTAGACTCTGATGGAGAATACAGGTAGTCCTCAACTTACGACCTCGATTGGGCCCAGAATTTCTGTTGTTACATGACAGGGTTGCAAAGTGAAGTTGTCCTCATTTTACGACCTTTCTTGGCACGGTTGTGAAGTGAATCACTGCAGTAATTAAGTTAGGAAGACGGTTGTTAATGGCTTCCCCCCATTGACTTTGCTTGTCAGAAGGTCACAAGAAGTGGATTGCACGACATCACGGGATACTGCAGCCGTCACAAATAGGAGTCAGTTGCCAAGCGTCTGAATTTTGATCATGTGACCAGGGAGGTGCTGTAACTGTCATAAGCGTGAAGAACGATCATGAGTCATTTTTTTCATTGCCGTCGTAACTTTAAATGCTACTGTTGTAAGTCAAGGACTACCTGTATCTTAGCATCTGATTCTGAAGGAATCCACAATTTTCCTTCACTCTTATCTATATATAGAAAAATGAAAACCAATCACTCATTAATTATGAAATCTCCAGTTTGTAAAGCCTACAAACTTGAAATTTGCCACGTATGTTCCTCTTGGCTTCTAGGTGCTCACTAAGAAAGAATTTTTCGAAATGACCATCAGAGCATTATTATTTCCTATATTATTATAACACGCTCTGATGCTAATTAGTTAGACATTTTACTCGCCCTCCCAACTTGAAAATAACTCTGGAGAGAACGGGATAGCATAAGACAGGCTTCTGTGGGGCAAGCCTAAGGGAGAGAAGAGGCTAGAAAGCCTGAAGGAGAGAAGGGGATAGGAGAGGATCTATGGGGCCAGCCTGAAGGAGAGAATGGGATAGGAGAGGATCTTGGGGCCAGCCTGAGGGAGAGGAGAGGAGAAGGCTGCTGTGGGGCCAGCCTGAGGAAGAGAAGGGGAGAGGAGAGGATCTTGGGGCCAGCCTGAGGGAGAGGAGAGGAGGAGGCTGCTGTGGGGCCAGCCTGAGGAAGAGAAGGAGAGAGGAGAGGATCTATGGGGCAAGCCTGAGGGAGAGAAGGGGACAGAGGATCTATGCGGCCAGCCTGAGGGAGAGAAGGGGAAAGAGGATCTATGGGGCCAGCCTGAAGGAGAGAAGGGGAAAGCGGATCTATGGGGCCAGCCTGAAGGAGAGAAGGGGATAGGAGAGGATCTATGGGGCCAGCCTGAGGGACAGAAAGGGAGAGGAGAGGATCTATGGCCAGCCTGAATATGAGAAGGGGAGGGGAGGGGAGAGGAGAGGAGAGGAGAGGCTTCTGTGGGGCCAGCCTGAGGAAGAGAAGGGGAGAGAAGAGAATCTATGGGGCCAGCCTGAGGGAGAGGAGGGGATAGGAGAGATCTATGGGGCAAGCCTGAACGAGAGAAGGGCCGAGGAGAGCACAGGAAAGGCTTCTATGGGGTCAGCCTGAGGAAGAGAAAGGTATAGGAGAGAGTCTATGGGGTCAGCCTGAGGAAGAGAAGGGGATGGGAGAGGATCTATGAGGCCAGCCTGAGGAAGAGAAGCGGAGAGGAGATGATCTATGGGGCAAGCCTGAGGGAGAGAAGGGGATAGAGAGGAGAGGCTTCTGTGAGGCAAACCTGAGGGAGAGAAGGGGAGAGGAGAGGCCGATGGTAACTACTCATTAATTTTCAAACTCTTAACTGTCAATTTATCAAGCCCGATCACATAGTTTCCTAGCGGAACACGGCTATTCAGCTAATATGTGATCAATGAGCACCTTGGTGCTAAGCATACGCCTGGCAAGAAAGATTCCTGATTTACTCAGGCTTTCCGAAGCACAGCATAGTAGCAAGGATAAGATTCTCCTTGGAGCTGTGTCGCTCCTTGCAATCAAGGTTGCTGGATGGCTAACAAAGCCATTAGCAATCTATGAATTCCCGAGCCCTGTGGATAGTGCCAAGTATTTAGATTTTTTTTAAGGCAATAAAACATTTTGCAACTTGGCAGTATTATCACCAGATATCTGGCTGTTGTTTGTCTCCTCTCAAATTCACAAGCTGTCACAGCAAAGTATGTTTACCCACTTCTCTTATTGTGTGTATTCAGTATGCCACTGAAAGGTAAAACAGATGTGGCAATTTGGATTAAATCTCTCCTTGGCAGCACAACTCTCTAGATTCCCCTGGGCAAACCACTTAATTACCAGTCCAGCCTACATCACAGGCAATTATGCATGTCACTGTGCTATGAGCGTTCACCTCTCACTCCCAACTTTTGGGAGAAAATGTAGAAACAAACCTGTTTAATATGCGTGTGCAATGCAATAAACTCTCCACAATTTCATCTTTCAGTTCTAAAAAAGCTTTTTCCACTTTTACCTTTTCAAGCACTTTTCCTTAATGGGCCTTTAGAATTCCCAAGTAATGTTGAATGCTTGGTGACACCTCAAAGCGAGGTAGTTTAGATCAGGGGTCTCCATGAAGTTGACACCTTTAAGATTTGTGGACTTCAACTCCCAGAATTCCCTAGTCAGCATGGTTCGGGAGTTCATGGCTGGCTGAGGAATTCTGGGAATTGAAGTGTACAAAGTCTTAAAAGTTGCCAACTTTGGAGATCGCTGGTCTAGACGGGGTCTCCAACCTTGGCAACTTTCAGCCTGACGGACTTCAATTCCTAGAATTCTCCAGCCAGGTTTGCTGACTGGGGAATTCTGGGAGTTGAAGTCCGCCAGGCTGAAAGATGCCAAGGTTGGAGACCCCTGGTCTAGATAGTGCATCAGAGTTTTCCCCCCAGGAAAACTTCAGAATAATTAAGGTGAGATGGGCACCTCGGGGAGTATTTGATGTTTCTGTAGCATGCAAAATTTGAGCAACACAAATTCTAGCCCACCACAAACCTTGAGAATATAGAACACCTAGTCTTCTCCTCCTTTAAGTGCTAAGAAACGGGATATGTATCTTTTAAATTAAAATAATACAAGATTAGTTAGCTACCTCTAATCTCTGGACATTACTTGTAGGAAGCCAGTAATGTTTTTCTTCTTTCCACCAAAGTGGTCTAACATTTTGACAGTTTTGGAATACTGGAACTTTTCAGCAACCAATTCTTCTCTGGAATTAGCCTAGATCAGAGGTGTCAAACTCAATTTCATTGAGGACCGCATCAGGGTTGTGGTTGACCTTGGCGTGGGACGGGATGGGACTGAGTGGGTGTGGCCAGCTTGATGCCACTCCCCAAACTGCTGGCATGTTTCCTCTTTGCACTGAGTAGAGACATGGGCTGGCCCCTTATATTTTCCAGGATGGCTCCATGGGCCAGATCCGACCCACATTGCGGGTCAGATCTGGCCCGTGGGCCTTGTGTTTGACCTTCCTGGCCTAGATCATACCGGCGGTCAACTTTCCCTTCCAGGGGTTTGCGTGCAGACGGAGACCGTCCTTCGCCAGGCGATTGCTGAGCGCATCAAGCCCGTCCTGATGATGAACAAGATGGACCGCGCTCTGCTGGAACTGCAGTTAGAACCCGAGGAGCTTTATCAGACCTTCCAGCGCATTGTGGAGAACGTCAACGTCATCATTTCTACTTACGGAGAGGGTGAAACTGGACCCATGGGTAATATTATGGTAAAGAGAACTTACGTTGAGATTGGAGCAAGGAGGAAGTTAGTTCCAGCTGGGGAATTCTGGGAGTTGAAGTCCACGTGTCTTAAAATGGCTGCCGTTGGGAAACAGTGTGCTGGGCACAATCCAATGCAAAGCATAGGACCTTTGCATAATCCAGATTGTGCTACAGCATTAATGCTTGGGGAGGGGTTGGATTACCACACAGGTAGTCCTCGCCTTAACAGCTGTTAAGCGAATGTTGTCCTATTTTTAACCACCTTTCTTGCAACTGTTGTTAAGTTAGTAAGTTAAATGAACCTGGTTTCCCTATTGATTTTGCATGTCAGGAGGTCATAAAAGGGGATCCTATTACTCGGGGACCCTGCAGTTGTCACAAATACATGCCAATTGCCAAGGATCTGAATTCTGACCACATAACCATGGGGATGCTGCAGTGGTCGTAAGTGTGGGAGAAAGGTTGTAAGTCACTTTTTTTTCAGTACTGCTGTAACTTGGAATGGCCACTAAACGAATGGTTGCAAGTTGAGGACTGTCTGTACGTATGTGGTCCCAGAATCCGTCTTAAGCATCGCTGGGTAGGGAAAAAAAAGTCAAACCCTGAGGAACAGGGTCCTTTTCTGTCTGATCTCAAAGCTAAATCTGGGTCAAAGACTAATCAGGGAGAGTAGAACTAAAAAGAAATTTCCTGATGGTTAGAACAATTATTCAGTGGAACGGCTTGCCTTCAGAAGCTGTGAATGCTCCAACAGTGGAAGTTTTTAAGAAGAGATTGGACAACCATTGGTTTGAAATGGTAGAGGGTTTCCTGCCTAAGGAGCGGGTTGGACTAGAAGACCTCCAAGGTCCCTTCCAACTCTCCCCTCCCCTCCCCTCCCCTCCCCTCCTCCAGAGCCGGCTGGCTGGGGAATTCTGGGAGCTGGAAGTCCAGAAGTCTAAAAGGTGCCAACTTTGGAGAAGTCTGGATTTTTTTAAAAAGAAGTTTTGTTTTCTTCCTGATATTTTCCTGCAAGCGCACGGCCTGTTTTTTTCTAATCAGCCAAGTGTTTGATCATTGGTTGTGACAGGAATTGACCGGTGGGCTTGTTGCCGGAGCTTGACGTCATGGGCTGAGAGAGAGTGACGGATTCAAAGTCACCCCAGCCGGCTGTCCTGCCCGAAGCAGGAACAGGACTCAGTCTCCTGGTTTCTAGCCTGGTGCCTTAGCCTCTAGATCAGTGTTTCCCAAACTTGACCCTTTGAAAATGTATGGACTTCAACTCCCAGCATTCCTCAATCAGCCATACTGTCTGGGGAATTCTGGGAGTTGAAGTCCGTGCATCTTAAAATAGCCAAGTTTGGGAAACACTTCTCTAGATCAAGGGTGGGCAACTATGGTAACCTTATGACCTGCGGACTTCAACTCCCAGAATTCCCCAGCCAGCATTATTGGCTGGCTGAGGAATTCTCTGGGAGTTGAAATCCACAGGTCGTAAAATAGCCACAATTGCCCATCGCTACCCTTAACCAAATTGGCTGAATAAATAATACATTACAGGTAGTCTTCGACTTACGACCACAATTGAGCCTAAAATTTCTGTTGTTCAGTGAGACATTTGTTAAGTGAGTTTTGGCCCATTTTAACGACCTTTCTTGCCACCTTTGTTAAGTGAATCACTGCAGTTGATAAGTTAGTAACCCGGTTGTTAAGTGCATCAGGCTTTCCCCATTGACTTCGCTTGTCAGAAGGTCGCAAAAAGGGATCACTTGATCTCAGGACACTGCAACCGTCATAAATAGGAACCCGTTGCCAAGTATCTGAATTTTGATCACGATTGTGGGGATGCTGCAAGGGTCATAAGTGTGAAAAACGGTCGTCGGTCACATTTATTAGTGCCGTTGTAACTTTGAACGGTCATTAAATGAACTGTTGTAAGTCAAGGACCACCTGTATTTATATCCGTTGTGTGCTACATTTATAACACTCCTTTTTTGGGGTGGGGGGAACCAATCAAGGGCTGCTGCAGGCTAGGTGCAATTGAATGGGTTGGTTTGGGCTTTCTGCTGCTCACTTTTAATTGAGGGATTGGCTCTGCAAGTAGACGGCCTCCTCCGTGTTTTTTTAAAACACCCGAATCCCTTTCTTTGCTTACAGATCGACCCCGTGATCGGTACCGTTGGCTTTGGCTCTGGCTTGCACGGTTGGGCGTTCACCTTGAAGCAGTTTGCCGAGATGTACGTGGCCAAATTTGCAGCCAGAGGAGAAAAGGCTCAGCTCTCCGCAGCTGACAGGGCCAAGAAAGTGGAGGACATGATGAAGAAGCTATGGGGAGACAAGTGAGTAAATAGCATCCCTGCCTTCAGTCTCAGGTTGACACACTTTAGGGAAGGTGGGCCTTGAATGCAGGTTTGCAGAACGATGCCCTCCGGTTGCACCTTTTGTTAAAACAAGATAATACAGGGAGGGTCTTAGAAGAAATGGCATCTATCTGGCTGCAATAAAGCACATTTTTTAATATTGTTGTAAGCTACCTACAGCCCCATGGTGAGGTAATACACGTAATCTTCAACTTACAATTACAAATTGAGCCCAAAATTTATGTTGCTAAGCAAAGCATAGCATTTGTTAAGTGAGTTTTGCCCCATTCTGCGACCTTGCCACAGTTGTTAAGTGAATTGTTGCCATTGTTAAGTGAATCTGGCTTCCCCATTGTCTTTGCTTGTCAGAAGGTCACAAAAGGGGAATCACATGAGCCTGGGGAACTGCAGCAGTCAAGCATCTGAATTTTGATCATGTGACCGCAGGGTGTAAGTGTAAAAACAGTCATGAGTCACTTTTTTCAGTGTTGTCATAACTTTGAACGGTCACTAAATGAACTGCTGTCAGTCGAGGATTACCTGTATAGCAGAATAGAAGAGAAAGAACTGGAGGAGACAAAAATACAAAGACCTGAAAATAGAAATAGAACGACTGTGGCAAAGGCAAGCAAGGGTAGTACCAATAGTAATAGGTGCCTTGGGTATAACAACTGGAGCACCACCATTGATTGGCATTGACAAATTCGCCATCAGTCAATTGCAAAAGGCAGCTTTACTGGGGGACAAGCTTCCATCCTGCGATGATCCTTTTAATACCATCAAACATCCACATCTGCCTATTCCAAGTCCTTGAAAAGGATTTGATAGGACGATAGGTAGGCAAAAATGCCAAATCCAGTCTGAACATTTGGCTGACTGTGAGACAACCAACAACAATAACAACAACAACAATAATAATATTTGGTTTCCTTTGTTTTGAACATGGAAGTGGAATGATGTGTGATCCTATGGTGCTGGACTGATTGGTATTAATGATATATGAGCCATTTTGTCCAGAGAAGGCCTGTTTTTTTCTCTCTTCTTTAGCCCATGAATGTAAAACAGGTCCAATTTTCATTTAGGTATTTTGACCCAGCAACAGGGAAATTCAGCAAATCCGCAGCTGGCCCTGATGGGAAGAAATTGCCACGGACTTTCTGCCAACTTATCCTGGATCCCATTTTTAAGGTAATGCTGGGACTCACCAAAACACCCCTATAACATTGAATGCTAATTAATCTGCGTTTCAAACGTCACCCTTTGACGTTCATACATTTCACCGATGACATCCATATTTCCAAGAACGTGTAATTGGCAGAAGACCTAAGAATGAAATACCTTCACACGAGTATTCATAAATTGGTGGCCGCATCTTTAGAAGCATCTTTCTGGTGCAGCTTGAAAGATTCTTATTCCCAGTGGACAGACTTCTCCTGCCTTAATGCAGCGGTCCTGGAATAAGTGCTTTTTAGTTCCCAGTGAAGTAGCTTGATTTTATTCCTATCCCTCCCACACAAGTTAAGCCAAGGTACTTGGATTGAAATGAATGTTATAGCCTTTTTCAGAAAATGTGCGCTGGTCTGTTTTATGTGTTGTGTTTATCTGGTGCCTAGTTGTGTGTAGCTTTTAGTTGTTAATTAGGGTGTTGGTGTCTGGCTATTAATTGTTTCCTTGTGCTGCTGAGCTCTCAACTCCTAAGTAACTAGTAGGTTGGTGGTAAATCAGCACACCTATTGATTGACAAGGGACCCGTCTCCCAAGCTTCAATAATTTATCTGGCTATTTTTGTCCTTGCTCGGCCAACAATAGTAACAGCTGCAAAATTGAATGCATGTTCTTGTTCATTGCAAAATGAGACTATCAATCCTGTATGGATTGTCCCTGTGACTGACTATGTAGGACAGATGGAGAGGAAGCTAACCACAGCTATTGAGAACATGAATGAGTGGTTAGATGAGGACTCAATGGTAGCCTCGCATTGCAATGAGCTCAGTTGAACTCAAAACTCGCAATGCGTTCAATTTCACAGCTATTATGATTGCTGGTCCTGCAGGGACAAAAACAGCTAGAGAAATGATAGAAGCCTGAGGAACAAGCCCTTGTCAGTCAATAGGAGTGCTGATTTACCATCAGCCTACCAGGTAGGATGGCACAGCGGCATGAGAAAACAATAATTAACAACTTAATAGTTGGCCATCAATGCCTTAATTAACAACTAATAGCTACACACAACCAGTGGGTAGAACAGCCTATTCTGAAAAGAGAGAAGTTTCCTGAGGATGGGTTCCAGTATGAGCCTGGAAGTTTGAAAGAGTAAACTTCTGATCCCGATTCGGATTGGGTCCTGGGACATCTGTATTCTTCCTTCCTTCGCATGTTTCAGCAAAGAATGTAGGAGGAGCAGGTGGGCCACTTTACATAATGGCAGGGCCCAGTTTCATGAACCTGAGAATGCCAAGAGCCTTAGAGCACAATCTGGTGGACTGCAAGGAAGGAAACGTTTTGTAAATTGTCAGCCACAACTGATATTTGATGAAACCTGACTTACGTGATACAACCGAATACTTACCAGCTTAGAAGTAAGACCGGTAAAAATCAGTAGACCTTACTTACTCCCAGGCACTATATTGTAGGCCCAGAGGAAATTCTCAGATGGGTTTCTCTTTCAGATATCAGTTCTTAACTTGCGGAGTCGATGATTACATTTAATTTCTTTTTCCCTCTCCCCTCAGGTCTTCGATGCCATCATGAACTTCAAGAAAGAAGAAACATCCAAGCTGATAGAAAAACTGGACATCAAGCTAGACGCTGAAGATCGAGAGAAAGAAGGAAAGCCGCTTCTCAAGGTTTTTTGAAATGGCGTGTGTATGTGTGTCCTTTTAACACAACAGTGGTAAGCAAGCAGAGTGCACTGAGAATTGCAGGTGCCGTCTTGAGGTAGCAAGGCTGAGCGTGATCTTGTCCACGCTCAGTTGGATCAAGGGACGCTGCAAGCCTTAGGCAGAACTGCCCTGCATTTTGGAAGAACGGGAGGTGCCCTATTGTTTTTGTTACCTTTTTGAAGAGGGAAAGCTACCTGATCTGTAGCGCAGGTAGCATTTCTTCAGGGCTTCCCGTATGTGTGTTTTCCAGGCCGTTATGCGTCGCTGGTTACCTGCTGGAGAGGCTTTGCTTCAGATGATCACCATTCATCTGCCGTCCCCTGTCACTGCTCAGAAGTACCGCTGTGAGCTTCTGTACGAGGGGCCACCTGACGATGAAGCTGCCATGGGTAAGGCCTTGGAGGACCTTCAGCAGTCTGAGCCAAGCCCGTCCCACCTTTGGGACTCTTCCCATGTCATGTCAAACGTAGGAGATCAAGAGTCCAGGCAGGAAGTTCAAATGAATATATAGGTAGTCCTTGACTTACAACAGTTCGTTTAGTGATAGTTCAAAGCTACAACGGCCCTGAAAGAAGTGACTTGTGACCGTTTTTCACACTTACAACACTTACAAAGTTTGCGGCATTCCCCAAACTTTGGATGCTTGGCCGCTGCTTCATATTTATGATGGTTGCAGTGTCCCTGGGGTCGTGTGATCATCTTTTGCGACCTTCTGATGAGCAAAGTCAGTGGGGAAGTCAGATACACTGAAGAACTGTGCCGCTAACTTAACAACTGCAGTAATTCACTTAACAAACGTGACAAAGTCGTAAAATGGGGCAAAACTCACATAAGTAACAACATTCTTACTTAGCAACATAAATTCTGGGGTCAAATCGTGGTCGTAAGTCGAGGACTACCTGTATAGGTTTATGGTATTCAGAAGCTCTCTACAAGAATCGGAACTACTAATAGTCAAAGCAAATTGGCGGGAGATATGAGTCAAAGGAATTCAAGGTGGGCTGGACTTAGATCTCTGATGGGCACGAAGGGACTCAAGCAGTGGTGAAATACAAATTTTTTTACTACCGGTTCTGTGGGTGTGGCTTGGTGGGCATGTTGTGGCTTGGTGGGCGTGGCAGGGGAAGGATACTGCAAAATCTCCATTCCCACGCTACTCCAGGGGAAGGATACTGCAAAATCCCTATTCCCTCCCCACTCCTAGGGGAAGGATATTGCAAAATCCCCATTCCCACCCCACTCTGGGACCAGACAGAGGTGATATCTGCGGGTTCTCTGACCTACTCAAAATTTCCGCTACCAGTTCTCCAGAACCTGCCTGAACATGCTGGATTTCACCCCTGGATTCAAGGCTGATGACACGTTTGACCCCTCCCTCGGGCTCAGGCTGGTCATCTCCTATATGCCACATCCTTTTCCATTCTGCTTATTCGTGTGGAAGATTCCAGCTTGATGCTTAGGGAGATCTCCAGCAAGTGGAATGTTGAGGGTAGCTTGGATTTGGCCCTCCCAGAGGTTCTTGGTTAAACCGTCATGGTTCTTTGTATCAGTAGATAGCTGTAGACTTACTCTTCGATTTAGGCATGTGCATGAGTCCAGATAAATTCCTTCTGCTTAGCAGTGATCCCAGTAGAAGAGAACATTTGTACCTCAGGGTTGAATTGTGGCATCCTTGGCATTGTCTGAGCTTGATTGTTTTCTTGCAGATGTTTCATAACTACCGGTAGGTACCGTATTTTTCGGAGTATAAGTCGCACCTTTTTCCTCCCTAAAAGGGGGTGAAAATTTGGGTACGTCTTATACACCGAATATAGCTCTGCTCACCCACTGCCCCCCCCCCACCCTTTGGCCTCTGCCTCCCAGCACTTTACCTCCTTGCAGCAAGCAGCAAGAAGAAACAGCTCCTTTCAGCTTCAGCACAGCCTAATTAGCACAAGTTGATTGGATCAGCCTCCCGACTCTCAGCTGTTTTGCAGGGGCCTCTGCTGCTTGCTGCAAGTAGGTAAATTGCTGGGAGCAGATATTTTTTTTCTTGTGCTAATCAAGCTATGCTGAAAACAAAAATGAAAGTAAAGCAGGCTATTTGCTGTTTGCTGCAACGAGGCAAAATTGCTGGGAGGCAGAGGAGATTTCTTTTTCTTGTTTTCTTCACCAAAAAAGGTAGGTGTGAAAGAAAATTGGAGAAACTCCTTGGATAAAGAGGAGGTGTGAAAAAGAAATTCAGAATAATGCCATCTCAATTCTGTGTTGATAAACAGGGCAGAGGGAAAGATTGATGATTCTGTTATTATAAGGTAAAGGTTCCCCTCGCACATATGTCCTAGTCGTTCCCGGCTCTAGGGGGCGGTGCTTTCAAAGCCGAAGAACCAGCACTGCCCGAAGACGTCTCCATGGGCATGACTAAATGCCAAAGGCGCACGGAACGCTGTTACCTTCCCACCAAATTTTTCTACTTGCATTTTTTACATGCTTTCGAACTGCTAGGTTGGCAGAAGCTGGGACAAGTAATGTGAGCTCACGCCATTAGGCGGCACTAGGGTTTCAAACCGCTGAATTGCCGACCTTTCGATCGACAAGCTCAGCGTCTTAGCCACTGAGCCACCGTGTCCCTCATCTCTTATTACATACAACAATAAATTAGCATCCTGGAATCCTTGCAATGAGTTTCCTGATCTGGACTACCTTGAAGGCTTGACTTGTTTTCCACCAAAAAAAAATTCAGGCAGCCCATGACTTATGACCACAATTTTTATTAGTAAGCGAGACGGGGGTTAAATGAGCTTTGCTCCATTTTACAACCTTTCCACAATTCTTAAGCGCCTCCCTGCAGTTGTTAAGTTACAAACACGGTTGTTAAGTGAATCTGGCTTCCCCCGTTGACTTTGCTTGTCAGAAAGTCGTAAAAAGGGGATCACCTGACCAGGGGGCACTGCAACCAAGCATCCAAATTTTGATCACGTGACCATGGGGATGCTGGAACAACTATGTGAAAAAGGGTCATAAGTCACTTTTTTCAGGGCTACCGTAACTTTGATCACTAAACAAACTGTTGTAAGTCGAGGATTGTCAGTCGACAATGTATGTTGACAATGTATGTCAGCCCAGCAGCCAATTTTGACTCAACGTAGGGAATTGCCTGGACCTCACAATTTGCTCTTTTTGTTTGGCTACAGGTGTTAAGAACTGTGACCCAAAGGGCCCTCTGATGATGTACATCTCAAAAATGGTGCCCACGTCGGACAAAGGCCGCTTCTATGCCTTCGGGAGGGTCTTCTCCGGCATGGTTTCCACTGGCCAGAAGGTGCGGATTATGGGACCCAACTATACCCCGGGAAAGAAGGAAGACCTCTACTTGAAGCCTATTCAAAGGTAGCTAATCAGGGTTTCCCTCCATTTCTAAATTGGGTGCATGCTAACGAAATCCCAGCGCCCTGCTTGCCAGGACAAAAAGGGCCGCAAGGCACTCTCCAAGCAGTGGGGATGAGTTCTGCCCCTCCTGCCCCAGTCACAATAGATGCCATCACTGGTAAATACGTATGCTTAAAGCTTTCTGTGGCAACTCTGATAGGGCAGAATAATAGCAATAGCAACAGCACTTATATACCGCTTTACAGTGCTTTCACAGCCCTCTCCAAGCAGTTTACAGAGTCGGCCTCTTGCCCCACAACAATCTGGGTCCTCATTTTCCCAAGCTTGGAAGGATAGAAGGCTGAGTCAACCTTGAACCGTTCAGGATCGAACTCCTGGCAGTGGGCAGAGTCAACCTGCAACACTGCATCCCAATTACTGTGCCACCACAGCTGATTCGTGTTCAGGAGAACCCCTAGGAAGCTGGGACCCTCTTAGATCACTGCAGGAAGACAGGAATGCGTTTGAGCATAGAAACGTCACTGGTGTGACTTGGGAAGGCAACACTCTCTCTCCTGCTCGTGTGACTATTTTTAACTCCTTGCACGAGCTAAATAAGTTTTGTATTTAGAAGGTGTAGGGAATGGAGAAGAGCCTATGGAGATTCTCAATCATCCAGGTCATGGTTGTCCCAAAAGGTGCTTTTTTCAAGAGGCAGCTGGACTTCTTTTGTTTTTCCTTGAAGACGTTTCACTTCTCTTCCAAGAAACTTCTTCAGCTCCAACTGAATCTTTCCATTCCCCACCATCCAGTCAGAGCTGAAGAAGCTTCTTGGAGGAGAAGCGAAATGTCTTCAAGGAAAAACAAAGAACAATCCAGTTGCCTCTTGAAAATGCACCTCTGGGATAGGGAATGGAAGGTTGCTAGAAAAAAAAAAAAGCTATTTTGTTTCCCAGGAGACTTTTTCCCTGCGCCATTTTTTTTAGGCAGCTCCAGTTGAAATTTCATCATGTGATTTAAAAATAGAAAGAAAGAAAAACAGAGAGAGAGAAAGAAAGAAAGAAAGAAAGAAAAAGAAAGAAAGAGAAAAGGCAATGATAGGGAATACATTCTTTGTAAAAGGTTTGGTTTTAAAATACTTCCAATGATAAAATAGGTCTCGTTACCCGTCCCCTGTCTTTATAGAACCATTTTGATGATGGGTCGTTACGTTGAGCCCATTGAGGATGTCCCTTGTGGCAACATTGTTGGCCTGGTTGGTGTCGACCAGTTTTTGGTGAAGACGGGCACCATTACCACCTTTGAACATGCCCACAACATGAGAGTGATGAAATTTAGTGTTAGCCCAGTTGTGCGCGTTGCGGTTGAAGCCAAAAACCCTGCCGACCTACCAAAGCTAGTGGAGGGCCTAAAGCGTCTTGCCAAGTCTGACCCTATGGTGCAGGTGAGTGGTAGCTGTGCGGTGTGACTTGGAGTAACCGGTTCCCAGTGTAGGTTTATTTAAAAAAAAAAAACGAAACAGCAATGCAATAAGTCCCAGCTCAAAATCTCACTCAAATTCTCCAAGCTTTAAAATATGTAGGCAAAAATAATAGAATCGTCTGAAAATAGAAAGCCTGTCTCATCCGAAACACAGCCAATTATTCATTGGATGGATAGATTATAATTAGTGATAGTAATAGGGAGGAAGGGAAAGGAAAGGAGAACGAAAGAAAGAAATGAAAGAGAAAGAAAGGAGGGAAGGAAAGGAAGGAAGAAATATGAAAGAAAGTAAGGAATAAAAAAGAAAAGGAAGAAAGGAATGAAATGAAAGAGGAAGGAAGGAAGGAAGGAAGGAAGAAGGACAGAAGGAAAGAAATGAAGGGAAGGAAGAAAGGAAAGAGAGAGAAAGAGAAAGCAAAGAAAGGGAGGCAGACAGACAATTCATAAACTTGGAAGTATGGATAATCCTTGATTTACACCCAGTCACTTAGTGGTCCAGGTTTCAAAGGATTGCATGTCAGGTGCTCGGCAACTGGCTGCATTTATAGCCATTTGTAGCATCCCCCAGTCACATGAATGTGTTTCATAATAGTTTTGCCAAAAAAAAAAGGCCTGATTTTCAATGCTTTATAGCTGTCTCTAAGCGGTTTGCAGAGTCACCCTTTTGCCCCCAACAATCTGGGTCCTCATTTTACTGACCTTGGGAGGATGGAAGGCTGAGTCAACCTTGAACTTGGTGAGATTCGATCTGCCAATGCTGGCAGCCGGTGATCAGCAGAAGTAGCCTGCAGTACTGCACTCTAACCACTGCACCACCACAGCTCAGTAGCAGTAGCATTTGGATTTATATTCTGCCCCATAGCACTTTACAGCAGTCTCTTGAGTGGTTTACAGTGTCAAAGCATTCTTTGCATATTGCCCCCAGTAATCTGGGTCCTCATTTTATCCACCTTGGAAGGATGGAAGGCCGAGTCAACTTGAGGCGATCAGGATCGAACTCCAGGATGTGGGCAGAGTTTGCCTGCAATACTACATTCTAACCACTGTTTCACCAGAGCTCTTAACGTTCTGAAGCATTTAGGAAAAACTGGAAACAACATAGCAATAAATCTTCCTCTTAACAGTTTTTATCTTTCTCATTCATGTGGGATAGTGTTAGGAAGAAGGAGAACAGTATGGTGGTCTAGTGATGAAGACGCCTGCCTCCCACTCGGATGGTTAAGAGTTCAATCCTAGGTAGCAGCAGATGCTTCTCTCCTAGGGGACGAAGAAAAAATATATGCTGCGAACTCCACGTGGTATCAGGAAGGGAATCCAGCCAGTAAACGCTGAGCTACATCCATTTGCCCCGGCTACCTCAAGTTAAGAGATTATGAGGTCATAAAAAGGAATTTTTTTTATAAAGTTAGGAAGAAGGAACCTCAATAGCTGGACTTCCCCTTTGTATCTAAAATGTGTTTTAAGAGAATCTAAAAAGAAAAGGCCCTCAATTATAGAGAAGCAAGGGACAGAATTAAAACATTCCACCTGCCTAGAGAGATACACAGTAAAATTCACTTAACAACTGTCCTGTTTAGCAATGGAAATTTTGGGCTCAGTCGTGGTTGTAAGTCGAGGAATACCTGTATTGTATGAATTCAAGACGAAATATACAGAGTATCTAGGCATTTCATCTTACGATCATTTCTGCACACCCAATTTAGAATGACCTAGCTTTGAAATCCTTTGAAACGTGATTTGCAAAAACATGATATTTACCTGGTATGAACTACCAGATTTATAAACGCTTCCAGAATTTTCTTTCATCCTGAAACCAGAATGGATCCCTATCACAAGCCTTTCCTGTTCCCTAGTGCATTATTGAGGAATCTGGGGAACACATCATTGCTGGAGCTGGAGAGCTGCACTTGGAAATCTGCCTGAAAGATCTGGAGGAAGACCATGCCTGCATTCCAATTAAGGTATCCGATTTCACTGAGGGAACGGAAACATTTGATGGCGGGATAAATTGACATTAATTTTTTTTTAAAGGTTCTGAGTCTTTTTTTGGGCGGGGGGCAAAAGAATATAGAACATGGGTGTCAAACTCAAATCCTGCAGGCAAAGGACCTGTCTGCGGGAGCTTGGAAGGGCCATGCACAGCTGTCCCAGTTTCCGTTTTTGGCCATGACAGCCTCCTGCAGCCCTCTACCAGTGAAAATGGGGCTCAGGAGGGCCACGTGCTCCATTTTCACTGGCAGAGGCAACTCGGGCCGGTCAAACACAAACGTGATGTGGCCCTCAGTGAAATCATTTTGACACCCCTGATCTAGAATAACAGCCTTGGAAGGGACCTTGGACGTCTTCTAGTCCGACTCCCTGCCCATGGCAGGAGATCCTGTATCCTTCTGGACAAATGGCGGTCCTTTCTCTTCTCAAAAAAACCTCCAGATAAAATTGAAATTAAAAAAAAAATTAAAGATAAAATTCTATAGATTTTTGGGGGAGGGGGGGAATATTACTTCCAGATCTAGGATTGAAAAGTAGGTTTTGGTTCTGCTTTAACAAAAATCAATGTAAGGGAAAGGTAAGGAAGAACCCAGAGATAGTAAACCAAAGTAAAGGGCAGAGCTCTCCATGAAGGTGTTGACAGAATATGCAAAGTTGTGTTAATAGACAACATCTATATAAGGTACAGATGCCTCTTGTCTACTATTGCATTCTTGTGAAACTCCCAGGCATTTCTTTCTGGAACGTATGAAGCAGGGGTGAAATCCAGCAGGCTCTGACAGGTTCCGGAGAACCGGTAGCGGAAATTTTGAGTAGTTTGGAGGACCGGCAAATACCACCTCTGGCTGGCCCTAGAGTGGGGTGGGAATGGGGATTTTGCAATATCTTTCCCGTAGGAGTGGGGTGGGAATGGGGATTTTGCAGGATTCTTCCCCTGGAGTGGGGTGGGAATGGGGATTTTGCAGTATCCTTCCCCTGGAGTGGGGTGGGAATGGGGATTTTGCAATATCCTTATCCCAGGAGTAGGGTGGGAACGGAGATTTTGCAATATCCTTACCCCTGGAGTGGGGTGGGAATGGGGATTTTGCAGTATCCTTCCCCTGCCATGCCCACCAAGCCACACCACACCACGCCCACCAAACCACGCCCACAGAACCGGTAGTAAAAAAAATGGAATTTCACCACTGGTATGAAGATTACTTTCATCCTCTATTTTTTCTCCAGTCGCTCTGTGCCTGGAGAAACCTAAGGGTTCTCGGTCAGTGGGCTGAGCTCCTAAAAAGAAGTCAAGGACACTCCACTGAGCACTGAATACCAGCGGCCATCCTCCAGCTGATATTCTGGATGGGTCTAGGACAAGTCACTGCGGCCATCTTGCCACGGTCAGCTCGCTGCGGACAAACAGACTCCCCGCGATAAACGTTTCCCCACCACCGTTTCTTTCCCGTTCTTTCCATTGACAAAAATGGAAATAATGGCAGATAACTTTTTATCGCCTGGAGTTCTCCCACACGGAATTGTCTGGGGCTGAGATGGCCGTGGCGAATTGGCTGCAGGGAACTGTCCCATTCTGGTTCCGATAAGAGATTCAGCTCCTCTGATGGGACTGATATAGACTTGGGGGATGTGGGGAGGAAGAGGTAAATGCCTGCAGCCACAATAAATGTTGACCTCTATTATTGAAGGAGTAGAGCAATGTTGGCTAACCTTTTTTCCGTCGCGTGCTAAAAGCGGGGGGAGCATGGGGGGATTGCGCGCACACGTGCCTACACCCATAATTCAATGGGCCCCACCCCATGCATGTGCACGTGACCCCCCCTCCCGCGCTCCCCACACTTTTGGCACGCAATGGCATGGTGGGCCCATTTTTTGGCCTCTGGAGGGCTTCCGGGGGCTGGGGAAGGCCGTTTTCGCCCTCCCCAGCTCTTAGAAAGCATCTGGAGCCTGGGGAGGGTGAAAAACGGGCCTTCCCACCTGCCTGGAGGCCCTCCGGAGGCTGGAAGCAGCTTGTTTCCCAACTTCCGGTAGGCCCGGAAGGCCCGAAAATCAGCTGGCCAGCACATAATTGCGTGCTGGAGCTGAGCTAGGGCAACACTTGGGTGCCCACCGATATGACTCCGTGTACCATCTGTGGCACACGTGCCAGAGGTTCGCCATCATAGGAGTAGGGTATTGGGCTCGGTGGTTTTCTTGCCGATATTTCATTTCTCAAACCTAGGTAACATCAGTGGTGCTAGTCCAGTTACCTAGTTTGGATAATGAAACATCTGCCAGAAAACAGCCAAGCTCAGAGAGCAACAAGGACCCCCTCATTTCAACCCTCAGCTACAAATATTCTCCTTCATAGGTACCTCTGTTGTTCAGGTTTCATTTGATGCAAGGTTAGAAAAGGATGATTAGCCAGACATTTGCTCAGATGAATTATCTAACCGAGGATTGCTTTGGCTCTGCATTTTTCAGAAGCACGTCTTAGTTTTATCTTAAAATATCAGAGCTTTATTCTTAGATATTTAACCTGATGAGGTGTCTTGCGATTCTGCAGTCCACTGAACGACTTCCTTCCTGCTGAAGCTGCCTGCCTTCTCTGTATTTTACAAACATAATTTCTCGAAACTGATCGTCTCTCTGCCCGTCTCTCTGCCCGTAATGCTCTCTACATGGGGCTCCCCTTGAGGTGCACCCGGAGGCTCCAACTGGTCCAGAATGCGGCTGGGCGGGTAATTGTGGGGGTGACATGGCGCTCCCATGTAACACCTCTCCTTCGTGAGCTGCACTGGCTCCTGGTGGTCTTCCGGTGCACTTCAAGGTATTGGTTCTCATCTTTAAAACACTCCATGGCTTAGGGCCTGGGTATTTACGAGACCGCCTTCTGCCACCAATAACCTCCCACCGGCCAATACGCTCTCACAGAGAGGGCCTCCTCAGGGTGCCGTCGGCCAAGCAATGTCGACTGGCGGCCCCCAGAGGGGGAGCCTTCTCTGTGGGGTCACCCGCCCTCTGGAACGAGCTACCCCCAGGGATACGACTGATCCCGGATCTCCCTACTTTCCGCAAGGCCCTGAAGACTTTTCTATTTCAGCAAGCCGGGCTCGCTTAAAAATTCTTAATGGGTTAATTTTGATGGATAAGGGGTTTTAATTGGCGAAGCCAAATTGATTTAATCAAGTTTTAAATTATCTTAATTTTCATATTGTATGTATTTTAATCATGGCTGTTCACCGCCCTGAGTCCTTCGAGAGAAGGGTGGTATCTAAATTTAATCAATTCAATTCTTTTAGCTATTGCCTTCTAGAGATCCTGGCTTTTTAATGAGAGTGGGAAACCTGGATATAATATCCTTCCATTTTCTAAAAAGAAGGCTGTGTTCGGAAATTGGGGCATGGGTTGATAGTTGAATTTGGGTCTTCGGTGCCCTCTTGAGTTTTGTTATTCTCTTTCAGACGTTTCATTGCCCAAACTTGGTAATAACATCAATGTAAGGAGGAGTGTGGGGTCGGAGGTGCTATCTGAGGCTGGGTGGTTTTCTTGCAAATGTTTCATGAATCAAACTACTCCCATCAGTCCTAGAAGGGACTGGGGTTTGCTGTCTGTTTATATACAAGTGGCTTGCTTTCTCCTTGGTAGTTCATCGATTAGGAATAGATGATTCTGTTATTCTATATGTAGAAGACAGAGCAAACCCCATTCTCTTCTAACACTGATGGTGTTACCTAGTTTGGTAACGAAACATCTGCCAGGAAACACAAGAGAGCACCAAGGACCCCTCATTTCAATCCTGAGCTACAAATCTTCTCCTTTATAAATTGAACTGGATTTGTTTACTTGCAGAAATCCGACCCGGTAGTATCTTATCGGGAGACGGTCTGTGAAGAATCTAACCAGTTGTGCTTATCCAAATCGCCTAACAAGCATAACAGGCTTTATATGAAAGCCCGCCCTTTCCCTGACGGATTGGCAGAAGATATAGACAAAGGAGACGTTAGTTCCCGCCAAGAGCTGAAGCAGCGAGCTCGCTATCTGGCTGAGAAGTACGAGTGGGATGTTTCCGAAGCACGGAAGATCTGGTGCTTTGGACCCGATGGGACGGGACCCAATATTTTGGTTGACATCACCAAGGGAGTCCAGTATCTCAATGAAATCAAAGACAGCGTCGTGGCTGGGTTCCAGTGGGCCACTAAGGAGGTAAGTCTGCTATAGAATTTTATCTAAGACAATACAGGTGGTCCTCCACTTACGGCCATTTGTTTAGTGACCATGCAAAGATACGGCGGCCGTGAAAAAAGGGGACTTGCGAATGTTTTTCACATGACCCTTAGAGCATCCCTGTGGTCATGTGATCAAAATTCAGATGCCTGGCAACTGACTCACGTTTATGACAGTTGCAGTGTCCTGGGCTCATGTGATCCCCTTTTGCACACCTTCTGACAAGCAAAGTCAGTGGGAAAGCCAGATTTGCTTAACTGTGTTACTACCTTAACTGCAGTGCTTCACTTAACTGTGGCAAGAAAGGTCGTAAAATGGGGCAAAAGCTACTTAACAACTGTCTCGCTTAGCAATGGAAATGTTGAGCTTAATTGTGTTCGTAAACCGAGGACTACCCTGTTTCCCCCCCCCCAAAATAAGACATCCCCTGATAATAAGCTCAATTGGGCTTTTGAGCGCATGGCAATAAGGCCAAGCTCTTATTTCAGGGTTCAAAAAAATATAAAACAAGTTCTTTGAGGAAACACGGTACCTGTATCTCAAATAATTCGTCTCACTGCATATGGTACTTAATTTCCCACAAATCGTCATTGGAATACAGCAAATTTCCTTCTGTATTTCCCCCAAAATAAGCCCCAGTTATGATCATCAGCCAGAGGGAAGCATTTAGTTACTGTATTTCCCAGAAAATAAGCCCTAATGCGACTTTTGGAGCAAAAATTAATATAAGACCCAGTCTTATTTTCATGGAAACAACGGGTATATATCTTGCACGAGGGGTACAGTTTGATTAATGTGCTGGTTGCATTTAGTTGTAATAGTTAATGATTGTTTGCAAGGCTGCGACAACTGTCCTTGTAAAAGATTCTCCCGCTTCAGTTGGAAGGTAAGTAATACCAAGTTTTTTCCCTCTACGCAGGGCGTTTTGTGCGAAGAGAACATGAGAGGGGTCCGTTTTGACATTCAAGACGTGACTCTACATGCTGATGCGATCCATCGTGGGGGAGGACAAATCATCCCGACTGCCAGGAGGGTCTTGTATGCTTCTGCCTTGACAGCCCAGCCTCGTCTGATGGAGCCCATCTATCTTGTTGAGATTCAGGTACAACCCTGGGTCAACTTGGGATAAGGAGTGGATGATCCTTGTTGGCATTCAGAAAAGCCAGCCAAGGCTGGGATTTCCATGGTCTTGTGACAGGTTTGACGTAGTTACAGTCATTCTGAGATGAGATATAGGATCAGCTAGCTCTTCTCCCTTCCAAACTCAGCCACGTGTCCCTCAAGCTACTTGGGACTTGGCACACTTCTCCAGAACGGCTATTTTTTGCTCATGTCGTGTTGAGTTCCTTGACGAATTTACTGATGTCCTCCACAACATAGCTAAAACTACAGTGTTTAGGGAGAGTGGAAAGAGAAGTATAGTAAAAACCCTATGTAAAATATGCAATGAACTGGCTACTACATAAATTGTGTTCTAAATTTTTCTCTCTGGACTCCCAAAATGTTTCTTGGATCTTGCCACCAAGTGCTGCTATGGGTAAAAACAACCTTGGAAGAACACTCTGATTTCTCAGTTGTTGTAAAGATTCTCACAGATCCCCTGAAAGACAATTTATCACTTGCCTGATAAAATTCAGGGGCTGCATGATGCATTTAGAGGATTATCAGTTTCCTGTTCTGCTAAAGCGTATTTCCACTAATCAACTATTTCTAGCCCGTTATCCAGATACTGCCAATGGTTTAAATGAGGCTTTTTAGTAGGCTAAAAGATTCTGCAACTGGTTTGAATGGAAGATTTTAGAATTTTTGGGTCTAGTCTCAGCCCATCATTTTAAGAGAAACATCAGTGGTTCCTCAAGTGCTTTGCTTTTGTAAATACGTGCAGAAATCTAGTTTATTCTAGTATTAATCTAGTAAAGGAGTTTATTAATATGACAATACCTGTACTACGTAAAAACTTGTTTTATGAATTGCAGTAACAGATGAACACTGTAGCATGAGAATTCATTGTTGCATGAATTATAATTCTATTAAGAATTGTGAGAAGCTATGAACCGGTCCTTCCGGCCAATAAGCAAGAAAAAAAAATTGCTTTAAAAATGTGTTTTTTTCCCCCCCAGTGTCCGGAACAGGTGGTTGGGGGCATCTATGGTGTGCTGAACCGGAAACGTGGCCATGTTTTTGAGGAGTCTCAGGTAGCCGGGACCCCGATGTTTGTGGTCAAAGCATATCTTCCAGTGAATGAGTCTTTTGGTAAGAGATCTTGATTAAACATATTACCCAGCTTGCTTCTGTGAGCCCAGCATCTCCCTGAAATCAGTGCAGCCAGTTCTTACCTTTTTCTTACCTTTTTTTTTTTTTGCAGTGGTCATTGAGTGAATTGCTGTGGTCATTAAGTGAAGTCAGTTACGCACAATGGACATTTTGTCAGAAACTGGATGTAAATGTCAGTTTCTGGCAAACCAACCCCTCCGGTAAATTGTCATGTGACAATCAGATCTTGCAAATAGCCATAAATGGAGGCTGATTGCCAAGCGCCCAAAATGTGATCAGATGACATTGGGGGAGGGGGGGGGGGATGGCCATTAAAACTTTGAATCCGAGTGGTAAGTAGCCCTGGAGAAAATCTGTTGTAACTCTGCACGGTTGCTACGAGATCAGTCGAGGACTACCTAGGCAGTAGCCATATGGGAATCTGCTAATTATTACCTGTATTAGCATCTGTTTTCCCAACAATCTAGTTGCTTGTTCTATATTACATCCGACAAGAGCGTTTACATGCAGGTGGGCTCTGTGTATATAGCCTAGTTGCATGTTTGAAAGAGCAGCTCAGTTCCTCCATCCCTCCAGTATCAAATAATAGGGAGGGCTGGCGCTGTACTGAAACCATGAATTGTCCAGATGCCAGACACAGGTTTTCTCTTCAGAGGATGCAGCATAGTTCTGCATTTTGTGGAAAGGAAAAACAATATAATCTAGGAAAAGATTGGCTCAATGGCTTTCTTCTCTCCTGCACCAATATTGTATCGGCGATTAAAGTACACGTAGTTCTCGACTTACAGCCATTTGTTTAGTGACCGTTACTTTTCGCACTTCAATGACCATTGCAGCATCCTTGGGGTCACGTGATTAAAATTTGGGCGCTTGGCGTGGATTTATTAAGGTAGAAGTGCCCTGGGGTCACGTAATCTCCTTTTGCAACCTTCTGACTAGCAAAGTCAATGGGGAAGCCAGATTCACTTAACAACCGGGTTACTAGCATAACCAGTGCAGCAATTCACTTGTAGCAAGAAAGGTTGCAAAAAGGGGGCAAAACTCAGCCCTGTCTCACTTAGCAACAGAATTTTTTTTAATTTTTTTTTTTTTAAATTGGATTTATATGCCGCCCTGCTCCAGAGATTCAGGGCGGCTTACAATGCATTAAGCAATAGCCTTCATACTTTTGTATATTTTATACAAAGCCAGCTTATTGCCCCCACAAACTGGGTCCTCAATTGACCTACCTTAGAAAGGATGGAAGGCTGAGTCGACCTTGAGCCTCGAACCTTGCAATAATTGCAGACAGCTGAATCTTAATAACTGGCTATTAGCCAGTTGAGCTATCTGAGGCTCCTTTTTGGGCTGAAGTAGTGGTCTTAAATCGAGGATTACTTGTAAAGCACCCATAAGGCTTCCTGCTGTGTGGGACGGTGGTACAAAGCCTTCTTCTCTCCCCTTCCCCGACAGGTTTCACTGCTGACCTGAGATCCAATACTGGGGGCCAGGCTTTCCCGCAGTGCGTCTTTGATCACTGGCAGATCTTACCCGGAGATCCTTACGATGCCAATTCACGCCCTTTCCAAGTTGTGGCCGAAACGCGTAAACGCAAAGGCTTGAAGGAAGGCATCCCACCCCTAGACAACTTTCTGGACAAATTGTAATGGCTTCCTCACCCGGGCGAGGAGAGTTTTATGGCCACACCTGACTAACTCCACAACGGAATCGGGATTGCTTCACCACAAGCGAAAAGGAAGACCCGAGAAACTGGAACAACCCGAAATGAAGACACAAAACCAGCCTCTAGCAATTATGTCATGTTCACATAACGAGAAATAAAAGTGTGTTGTTGAATAGAACGATCTAGTTGGGTTTTTATTTTCCTCTGGAAACGAGACCGGTTCTGCTCGATGGGTTCTTTTTAACGGCAAAGGATTTCTGAGACGGGGCATTCATTACATATCAAGTTCAGTTTATGCAGATTCAGTGGCTTTTATGCCAACCTGGTACGTAGAGTCTCTTGCTTCACACATGAAATGCTGCTTCTAAAGGTTGGAGAGAAGTTTGCAGAAATGATCCAGCGTGGCATTTTTTTAAAAAAAAAAAACAACCCCAAAAATCCATGTACTTAATTACATCGCTTAATAAAAAGAGTATGGCTTAAACTTTTTTTTTTTTTTGACTGAGTCAGAAGCCTGAAATTCAGCTCTGAAACAAAGAGGAATTTTTCAAGAGACGTCCCCTGAGTTTTAGTGAATCTCTCCGGGACCTTTAGAATTACACAGCACAGCAAGAGGAAAACTACGAGGAAAAAAGTCCTGAAAAGAGGATCTCAAAAGTAAAAACAGCATTATTTTTCTTGAGCCAAAGCTCCAAGATAGAAGGATCGGATTACTTTTAATCGGTACAAAAAACCAGCAGGCACGTGGAGATCCATGAAATGCAAGCGAAAAATTGATTTGGGTGGCCGTAACGATACAAAACAAGTGTCGTTTGGGTTAGAACATTCGAAGGGAAATCATTACCAGGTATGCATGGCCCAGATAACTCTATAAATATTAAGACTTGGTTAGAAGAGCAAAAGATGGACCTGGCAATGCCTTTGGCAGTTTAGGAACACCGTTGGATAATAGAAACTTTTGCAAGGAAGTTAAAAGGGAGAGCAGGAAAGAGCCTCGCACGCATAATAGTGGGGAGGCTTTCATTGTCACAAGTTCCGAGACCTTTAAGCAAACAGTTGGGAGAAAAATAGGAAGCCTACAGCTTTTCTAATCTCATCTCCTCTGGCTAAATGCTCCGGAGCCAACTATTAAAAAGATACGGGAGGTTTTATTTGGTTTGCAGGACCCCTGAAGCATGAATAGCCAAAGTGACTTCACTCCTACCTGCCCAGGTGACTTCTAGAATATCAACTAAAACTGCCATTTTCTTTCTCAGGGTTTTTCTTTATTGATCTAGGACAGGGATGTCCAAACCTTGGCCTGTTTTTAAAACCCGTGGACTTTTCAAGTCCCAAAAAATGGGAGTTGAAAGTAGCTAAGACACTGAGCTTGTCGATCAGAAAGATCGGCAGTTCGAATCCCTAGTACAGCTCTCCTGCATGAGCAGGGGGTTGGACTAGATGGCTTCCAAGGTACCTTCCGAATCTTGTTACTGTTAACGCCAATCTACGGAGCGGCTGCTTCTACTTCAGAGAGACCCTTTTTAACACCGCACCCGATAAAACGAAAGCTTGAACTTGAGGGGTCTCGGGTACCAAATCTGACTGTGGGAAAGCACTTTACACAGGGGCACCTATTGGAAGATTCCCAATATTACAGATTCTGTACTGGGGGGCGGAGAGAATAAGAACGATGTGAGTGAACTTGCTTACTTATGAAATACTTGGAAATTATCCTCCAAGGACCATACAGTTGAGCAAGGTTCTTCCCGGGATAGTTTCAGCAACTTTGTTTGGGCCAAAAAAAAAAAAATAATAATAAAAAGCACACCTAACTCATGATGCTTAAAGCAGAGTTCCCCAACCTTGTTGGGTTGGCGGCCTGGAGCGGGGATCATTTTGTGGGAGGGACAAGTGCATGTGCGCCCATGTTTACGAGGCATGAGGGGGACCACAAGGATCTGCGGCGACGCTCCCACAAGCGGGGCTGTGCGCTTGCACAGGTGGGCAGTGGTAATTAGCCCGTGGCTAGTTAGTGGACAGTGTCCCACAGGTTGGGGACCCCTGGCTTTAAGCATTCATTTGCTTCTTTCGCCGAGGTTTCCTCTCCCACCGGCCCAAAACTGATGGACGATGTTAGCGTGAGAATCGTTTCTTGTTAATTTAGCTACGCTCATAAAACGATTCTTAAGACAACCGAGGGTCAATCTTCCCAGTAGCAATGACCAGAGTGATACGAACTGTGAGTACTTCAATTTCATGATCCTTGTGCAGATAAAAAAGGACGCCAAGGACCCATCCGGAGGCCTGAAGCACCAGCTATTTTGCAAGATCCGAAGCAGCCATCTCTGCCTCGCCCCTTTCCTTCCTCTCAAAGAGAACGGACGACCCATCCTAAAAATTAACCGCTGAACATCGTATTCACATTTTTACAAACATAGATTAGATGCAGGAAACGGACTTTGCATAGCATTCTTTCCCCCCAGTTCTCATAGGGTTGGGGTTTTTTTTGTTTTTTTTTGCACATGTAACTGAGCAGTTTCAGGAGAGCACGAACTCCTAAATAGAAACACCAATTCAGATTTACGAGACGGTTTGTGAGGAAGAGGAAGGGAAGGGAAGAGGCAAACAATTTATACAACCGTTAAGTTTGCAAAGTTGCATCCTCTCTGTTAAGGATTTCTTCCAGGTCCCAGCAAAAGGTCAAGAATTCCTCAAAATTTAAACTCCTTCCTCTTGTCCTTAAGATCCGGGGTAAGGCAGGTTCTTTTCACCCGAGTAATTAAATGCATTTTAAAACACTGCTTTTTTGTTTTTTCTTACATTATTGCTAGATCTAAGCCAAAGTTATAATTAGCAGATGGGATTCATCCTTCGAATCCACAGAGTAGAAACTGTCAGTTTCACCACCATAAAGTTGAAAGGCTGGCTTGTTGGAAAATATGTCTCCCAAAACAGAGGGAGGGAGGGAGAGACAGACAGACAGACAGAGAGAGAGAGAGAGAGAGAGAGAGAGAGAGAGAGAGAGATCCAGGATGAAAAGAAAAAAAAAAATTGTTCCAGTCAGTTTTCTTCCACTGTTAACCTGCAGATAAAACAGTTGTGGAATCCAAAGCTTTTTGTTTGTTTGTCTGTCTTCTCCCAATAAATATTTCAAAATAAAAGTTCCAAGCTGCGAAGAAGGCAGTCCCGTTTTTCGTCAGCTTTTTTTTTTTTTTTTTAGTCCAGGGAGATGATATCCGGAATGTTGCTCCCGCTGCTGTTGGTGAGCACGGCCGTCTCGATCCGGCCGGAAGAGCTAACGCGAGTGCTGCTGCTGCTGCTGTCGAGGGGGCTGGCGGAGGTGAGGAGGTTGCCAGAGGTGGTGTTTGCTGGCAAGGTCGAGGCGAGACTATCCAAAAACATAGGAGCACAGTACTGCTTGAAACAAACAATGGTGAAGGTAAGGAAGAGAGACTAGATGCAAGCGGGGAGAACAGCATGCGCCATCTGAGCCACAGAGGGCCAATTGCACCAAGCTTCTGCTAAGGGAGGGTGCTTGTTTTAACTACAGAATGCGTGGACTTCAACTCCCAGAATTTTGGGAGTTTGGAAGTCCACGCATTTTGTAGTTGCCAAAGTTAACAAACACTGCTCTTGACCGTCTACGGCAGGGGTGTCAAACTCAAGGCCCGCGGGGCCGCCCTGGAAACAGCGAAGGACCGGCTCGCGGGTGCCTCTGCCAGTGAAAACGGAGCATGCGGCCCTCCCGAGCTCCGTTTTCATTGGCAGAGGGTTGCAGGAGGTCGTCGCAGCTGAAAACGGGAGCCCGTTTTCGCTGGTTTTCACTCAGGCCGCCAAAGGCGCCCCCAACATGAGTGACATTGAGCTGGCCACGCCCACCCGGCCACGCCCATGCCAGCCTCCCGAGGTCAAACACAATCCTGACTCAGCCCTCAATGAAATCGAGTTTAACGCCCCTGGTCTATGGAGATTCTCCACCCCTGGTCTATGGAGATACTTTTCCAAAAGGTTTTCTTGGTGTTTTGTTCTTTGAAAACTTTCCACTTCTCAGCCAAGAACTGGAGAAATGAAATGTTTTTGGGGGCAGTCCTAAAACTCCACATCTACACTGTTATCATGCTAACAGACTTGTCTGTCTATAAACCTGAAGGGTCTCATTATGGAACCTTTCCCCCTAATTTAGATAAAGCATTCCTGATTCCAGATAGCAAATGAAAACAAGAGCTTGATGCGAACACAGTAAAAACCCAAGATGGCCAGAGAACAGGCCTAGAAGTGCATAAAAACAGCCCCAAAGTCTGTCTAAGCCTAAGGCCTGGGGAAAAGAGCCAGGGCTTACAGCAGTGTTTCTCAACCTTGGAAGCTTGAAGATGGGGGGACTTCAACTCCAAGAATCCCCCAGCCAGCAGCGCTGGCTGGGGGATTCTGGGAATTGAAGTCCCCCCATCTTCAAGCTTCCAAGGTTGAGAAACACTGGCTTAGAGGCTTGGTTGAAGATAAGACAGGCTTGGCTGAGGTGGGGGGATGTTCAAATCTTCAGGGGGCTGCTGTTGCAGAGGGTCAGAAAAGGCACTCTGGACTCTGATAAGACAGCACTGCTTAATACATGCCAACAATGTCACAGTTTATAGGATGACAAAAACGGGAGAAAGAACTGCCCTTCGAAAAACAACGTGGGACTCCATAGGTGACGTTTAGCGCCTTGAATTACATCCAGAGGTCTACCGAGAGCCACCGCAGTTTGCCTAGTAGAAATACTACAGGGGTGGATCAAGACACGTCCCATCACTGCTGCATTCTGGACCAGCTGCAGCTTCTGAGAGGTCTTCAAGAATAGTCCCCTCTAAAGCACATTGCAGTAGTCCAGATGACTGAAAAATATTCTTACAAGAATGAAACAAAATTGGCATGGACGTCCATTATTGGCATTGCTTAGAAGTAAAGCGATTTTGGAGAAGACCAGGGTGGATAAAAATCAATGATTTTTTTAAAAAAAAAATAATAATAAAAAAAGGATTTTTTTTTTATTTAAACCAATTTTTTTTTATTTAAATCGGATTGTTTTTAAAAAATCGTATTTATTTTAAGAAAGTGTTTTTGGAATAAAAATCTACCTAAAGATAGTTTTCTATTTAAGATACATTAATATTTTAGTTTATTCAGCATGAAATGGAGCTTAGTTATGTAGCATGAAGCTGTGTATATTCTGCAATATTTACATTTTTGGTAAACTCATTCAATGAATCTAAGCTCTGCAAGCTAAATGGAAAACCTTCATTTTGTTTGCAAATAATATTAAAAATTCTAACTACCAAAAAGAATAAGTCCTTAAGAGCGCCTGTCATTTCAGATCCATCATGGCAGCGGGCACCCACTCACTTGCTGCACGCCACGTCCCTCACCTTGTTGTCTCACTGCCACATCACCAGCCGTCCCATTCAAGTTAACGGGACAGTCGGTGAGTCAACAGCGGGTCAGAGGAGGAGCTGCTGCAGGACAGAGATGACAGTTGCTCTTTAAAAATTATGATTTAAATCAAGTTGATTTAAATCAAATCCACCCTGGACGCTGGATTTTAGGGAATTTGTGGAAAGAGCTGAAATTCCCAATTAGGAGGAGGAACTCATCAAGCATCCAGACAACCGAAGCAGTTTGCTCAAGAACACCAGAACGAAGTCTTAGTCAGAGCAATAGAAAATGCCCAATTGCAGTTATTGTCCCAAAACAGCTAGGATACAAACTGTCAGCTTTGGAGCTCCAATATTTATGTCCATGCCATTTTCATTTGCTTTCCTATTTACAAGAAAATGTTTGGTCATATTTTTTTTTTTTTTGAAAAAAGTCTGCTGTGGGATAAAGAATGGCGGATGCCATTCATTTCTGTTGGTTTCAATTTTGTTTACGACAAATTGGAAGTCTTTGGGGGAGGGGGGGAAACAATTAAGAGGGACCCAATGCTTTGGGCCACATCTAGGTACACTGAGAGCTTATGAACCGGAGACAAATTCCTTGTGTGCCTAATCACACTTGGCCAATAAAAGAATTCTAATTCTAATTTGTGCAGCTGAGGATCATTCACCCTGTGGCAATGGACATTCTCTCCTAGTGGCTTTCTGTACATCGGAGATGTCCAACCTTTGCCATTTTCAGACCTGTGGACTTCAACTCCCAGAATTCCCCAGCCAGCTTGAAGTCCGCGAGTCAAAGTGGCCACGGTTGGACACCTCTGGTGTAGATATTAGAGAAGAGGGACGAGACCATCAGCAAGGGCCACTGGCATCCTCTTCTCTTCCATCAATATTGACCGGGACCGGCCATGACAGAAGAACCATTACAGTACCTCCCATGCTCAACCCAGAAGGATACCATGACTGATGCTATCAAAAGCTGATGAAAGCTCCAGAAAAACTGGGAATCTACTCAATGGCCATATCTATTTATTCTGTATTAAACGATGGGGATGCTGCTCAGATATGGAGATGGGCAGATAAAGGAATCAAATAAATTAAAACAGCTGCCTCAACCTCTACTCCCGTCTCCTTCTCTGAGATATTCTACGTTTTAAATTAACGCGTCTGGATTATAGCGAAATCCCGGGAGCTGTGTTGTTTAATTGCACAAGTACAACGGTAGATTTTAACTCTTCTCAGAGGCCTTCCATTTTTTCATTTTCAAAATTATTCTGGCTTCATTCAGGTTTCTGTGAATGTTAAAAAGCTGATCAGAAGCAGTTAAGAGCCTTACCTGTGGATCGACTGGGATTAAAGAGAGAAAATCCAAGCCTAGGGAGAAAAAAATGTAAATATGTTGTATGAAAGGATACATTAGATCAGGGGTCTTCAACCTTGGCAACTTTAAGCCTGGAGGACTTCAATTCCCAGAATTCTGGGAATTGAAGTCCTCCAGGCTTAAAGTTGCCAAGGCTGGAGATGCCTGCATTAGATTACATGCTGTGGTCATGGACCACAGTAGATGAAATACAGGTGGTCCTCGACTCACAAGAGTTCGTTTAGTGACCGTTCAAAGTTAAAATGACACTGAAGAATGTGACTTCTGGCCGTTTTTCCCAGTTACAACCTTGTAGCATCAACATTCCGACGTTTGAAAACTGCTTCATATTTCTGACAAACCAAGTCAATGGGGAAGCCAGATTTACTTAACAACTGGGTTACTAACTTAACAATTAGGGCAAGAGAGGTCGTAAAATGGGGCAAAATTCACTTAACAAACATCTCACCGAACAGCAATAATTGTGGGCTCAATGGTGGTCGTAAGTTGAGGACTATCTGTACTGGGCGAGAAGAGTAAATTCAAAACCTCACTGAATCATGACACCCATTGAGCGACCTGGGACAGGTCATCCTCGATTTATGACCACAATTGATCCCAAAATTTCCACCACTAAGCAAGACAGCTGTTAAGTGAGCTTTGCCCCATTTTACGACCTTTTGTTGCCACAGTGGTTACATGAATCTGGCTTCCCCATTGAGAGAAACAGAATTATTCCTGTAGAGAATATAGCCTAAGTGACTCCATATTTACACCTAAGCTAACTCTAAGATACCGTATTTTTCGGAGTATAAGACGCACCTCCCTTTTTTGGTGAGGAAAAGAAGAAAAAGAAATCTGCCTCTGAGCAATTTTGCCTCCTTGCAGCAAACAGCAAGCTTTACTTTCATTTTTGTTTTCAGCATAGCTTGATTAGCCCAAGGGGGGAAAAAAATCTGCTCCAGCAACTCTTTGCAGCAAGCAGCAGAGCCCTGAGCAAAACAGTTGAGAATTGGCAGACCCATCCAATCAACTTGTGCTAATTAGGCAATGCTGAAGCTGAAAGGAGCTCTTTTTTCTTGCTGTTTGCTTGCAAGGAAGTAACTGCTAGGAGGCAGAGGCTAAAGGGTGGGGGCCAGTGGGTGGGCAGGGCTACAGTCGGTGTATAAGATGCACCTAAATTTTCACCCCCTTTTAGGTCAGGTCAGGCTGACCGAGGTGACTTTGATAGAAGGAAGGAAGGAAGCTGTCACGTTCCAATTAACAGGACCCAGATTGTGGGGGCAATAAACTTTGTATAAAAAAGAACACCACTTGGGGGAGCCGAAAGCCCTACTAAGCAGGTATATACAAAAGTCTGAAGGCTATTGCTTAACACATTGTAAGCCGCCCTGAGTCCCCAGAGAAGGGCGGCATATAAATTAAATTAAATTTTTACAAAAATTGTATTGTTACAGGGACATGTGTTGAAGGGATTTCCATATGGGATTTCTGACTCGAGAAAATGTTGCAGAATAGCCAAAAAGCTATGTAATATCTGATAAGCAATGATAAGTGGGGGTGGACGGTAGGTGTGTATAATTGTTTTGCTGTTTGTTCGAAAATGTATTTAAACGATGTATTCAGACCTGTAAGATGTTCTCTTTCTTGGGAGAACCCTTTTGCAAAAGCTTATATTTCTCTACAATAAATCTGCTTTTTATTTGTTCATGATCTCCTTGTTTTTCTCCAAGAGGTTTGTTTTTTTTAAACTGTCACACCCACAGACATTGTCAGAAGGTTCCAAAAAGAGATCACGTGACCCAGTGGGGGGGCTTCAAATTTTTTTACTACCTGTTCTGTGGCCGTGGCTTGGTGGGCGTGGCAAGGGAAGGATACTGTAAAATCTCCGTTCCCTCCCCAATCCAGGGGAAGGATACTGCAAAATCCCCATTCCCTTCCCACTCCAGGGGAAGGATACTGCAAAATCCCCATTTCCTCCCAATCAGCTGGGACTTGGGAGGCAGAGAATAGATGGGGGCGGGGGCCAGTCAGAATTTTTACTACCGGTTCTCCGAACTACTCAAATTTTCCGCTACCGGTTCTCCAGAACTGGTCAGAACCTGCTGAAACCCACATGTCCCCGGGGACACTGCAACCGTCATAAATAAGAACCAGTATTTATCCCATGTTCATGGGGATGCTGCAAAGGCCGTAACTGTGAAAAACGGCTATGTCACATTCTTCAGTGCCACTATAACTTTGAACGATCACTAAACAAACAGTTGTAAGTCAAGGACTTCCTGTAGGTTTAATAATAAATGGCCAATACATCTCAACAAAGAGCTTGGGAATTGAAGAAGTCTCTTATTTATTTAGCATTTAGCATGAAAAGGGAGTCAAAGCAGGCTAGGGGGAAATTCTCCATTAGACTCAAATACCAAATCAGCGTTTGTATTCTGGACGGTGGAAATCAGCAAGGAAATTAGTTGGACAGAATCTCATCAAACCTGGCAGAAAATCTCTGCTTGATAAACGTTCAACAAAGGGGGAGAAGAAAGATGTTTTGGTCGACATCTTACTTTTATAGGGTCTCGTGCTTGAGCAGGGAGGAGTTAGACTAGAGGACCTCCAAGGTCCCTTCCAACTGTTAGTCATTCCAACCACAATCTCAATCAGTTAAAAAAAAAAAACAATAACTAAAAATACACTTACCAGGCAAGTCAGACGAAATGCTTGATATTGGTGGATGGTGGAAGGGCACAGAGTAGTCTGTTAATGATGGGGCGATGGCCGTAGAATCCACCGTGCTGACTCCTGGCACTCGTACGGCTGCCGGCTGATACACAAGGACGCTGGTTGGAGAAAAAAGCAGGCAAAACGTTAAAATAAACCAGGAGTTACCAGAAAGAGATCTAATGAACCCCGCAACACTGACCTGTTGTCCGTAAGTTCACTAGAATGCAGGGAGTCCTTGGTTTACAAGAGTTTATTTAGTGACCGTTCAAAGACACAACGGCACTGATAAAAATGACTTATGACCCTTTTTTTTAACACTTACCGTATTTTTCAGCGTATAAGATGCACCTTTTTCCGCAAAAAAGAGGATGAAAAATCTGGGTGCATCTTATACTCCGAATGTAGTCCCCCCAGCTTCTCAAATGGAGGTTTCAGAGGCTGAAAAAAAGCATCAGAAACGAAGCTGCAGAAAAGAAGCCCCCAAACAGAGCTTCAGAGGCTTTTTTTCTGAAGCTCTTATTTTGGAGGCTTTCAAAGGCAGGAAAAGAAGTGTTTTTTTGAAACAGAGTTTCAGAAGTTTCAGAGGCAGGAAAAAAAAAAAAAAGCAAGCCACAGAGCTCACAACCAACAAACCTGCTGCTAAAATTCACCTCTGGGAACAGCTGATTGGGGGTATTCTGGGAGGCTGATCCACCTGCCAATCAGCTTTTTTCTTATTTTCCTCCCCAAAAGCTTAAGGTATGTCTTATACTCCAAAAAATATGGTAATAACCTTTGCAACATTCCCAGGGTCACATGATCAAAATTGGCAATTGACCCATATTGATCCGGCGTCCCGTGAGCCCCTTTGGCGACCATCTGACAAGCAAAGTCAATGGGGAAGCCAGATTCACTTAACAACTGGGTTAGTAATTTAACAACGGCAGTGATTCACTTAACAACTGTGGCAAGTAAGGTAATGAACTGGGGCAAAACTCACTTAAGAAATGTCTCGCTTAGCCACAGAACTTTTGGCCTCAATTGTGGTTGTTAAATTGAGGACTATATCAGGTTCCGATGTAAACTTGAGGGAAAGAACCCCCCAAAACACAGTTCTGAATAATATTTTTTAATCTCCCTCACAAACACCAACACAAACTGACATCCATCAACAGGCAATTCAAAGTCAGCACTAAACGTCCAGTAACTGTTCCACCTTTTTAAACTGTTCCCTAGCCTCACCCTCTATTCTTCCCTACGTCGAGTCAATAGACCCTGAGCAGGGAGGCCAACAGAGTTCCATCATCAGCCACACTCCGTGATGACCCAGGGCATGACACAAAGGCAACACAGCCAGAGAACCAATATGAGTCCCTCTATTATCTCCAACCAGATAGCTCAGCAGACTAAAGCATTGTAATTAAACACCAGCTGTCTTCAATTACTGTAAGTTTGAATCTCACCAGGCTCAAGGTTGACTCAGCCTTCTATCCTTTCTAAGGTAGGTAAATTGAGGGCCCAGTTTGTGGGGGCAATAAGCTGACTTTGTATAAATATACAAAAGTATGAAGGCTATTGCTTAACGCATTGTAAGCCGCCCTGAGTCTCCGGAGAAGGGAGGCATAGAAATCAAATTAAAAAAAAAACAAAAAACTTTGCCCCCAATGTCCCTTCCAACTCTCCGGCCTGGAGAGAGCTCTTCCACCAACGTGTAATAGTCTTCGGCTGGCAGTACTTCAGTCCCAAACGTTGTAAGCAGAAAACTTAAAAACTATAAATCCAACAAGGCAAGATAAGGCAATTAATCCGGCAGGGCAGCAAGATAAGGAGTTCCAGAAGTGAAGTAGTACGGCAGTACATCAAGCCAGTTGGGAGGATGCCAGGAACTCAGATAAACACAAGATGAACTCAGTCTCCTCCTGTTTGCCTCTCCTTTTAAACCCCATCAGCAGGTGTAAAGGGAATCAGGGCCCTTTCCTCCCTCGTAAACCACGCAACCTATGTTGCTCTCTTCTCAGTTCCTCTCTGCGTTGCCTAGGATAAGGAGGGGGTGGGCCTTGGTCTTCATCTGAACCCCCTTTCCCTTGGTCTACCTCTCCCCTGCTCTGCCCAGCCTGACTTTGCCCTTCCCCAGTTTCTTCCATAGCCAAAGGAGACCTCGCTCTCTCTCTCACGCCTCAGTCGCAGCCCTGGTGGATGCCTGGGATAAGGCGGCCGCCAGGGCTCTTGACCGTAATGCCTTTGCGGCCTCTGACTAAACGCAGTTCTCGGTTGGCTCCTTGGTTTACGGGGGAACTCCGGGGGATGAAGCACCGTAGGAGAGGCCTAGAGAGCTGTTGGAGAGCCAGCCGTTCTGAATCTGACCGTGCACAGCTAAGATCATTTACACGATCTTACCAGATGGAGATGGCGGCGGCGAAGTGTCCGCCGTCCGCAGATCGCTCATCGCGTCCGCAGAGCACTCACTGCGTCCGCAGATAATCACCTGGCTGCCCTGTTTAGGGTATCCTGCTCCCTCTTGAATCAGAGGGCAGGGGAGGACCCTTTGCAAGGGCGGGCAGAGGAGTTTAGTCAGCATCTGTTGGACAAGATCGCTCAGATTCGGGACGGCTTGGACTCTGACCGGGCAGAGTCAGATGGTGGGGAGGCAGCGGATCTTCTTATTTGGGGGGAGTTCGATCCTGTTACCCCTGAGGAAGTGAACAGGATCATAAGGAAGCTGAGTGCGACCACGTGTGTATTGGACCCGTGTCCCCCCTGGCTGGTTTATTCAGCTAGGGAGGTGACACGTGACTGGATACAGGCAGTGGTAACTGCTTCCTTGGGTGAGGGAAGCTTTCCTGCCACCTTGAAGGAGGCGGTGGTTAGGTCCCTCCTCAAGAAACCTGCCTTGGATCCAGCTACTTTGAGCAACTTCCGTCCGGTCTCCTATCTTCGCTTTCTTGCGAAGGTTGTTGAGAGTGTGGTGGCATGTCAGCTCCTGGTGGCCCTGGATGAAGCGGAGTACCTAGATCCATGCCAATCAGGTTTCAGGCCCGGGTACAGCACGGAAACAGCATTGGTCGCGCTGGTGGATGATCTCTGGAGGGCTTGGGACAGAGGTTATTCCTCTGTTCTGGTCCTATTAGACCTTTCGGCGGCTTTCGATACCATCGATCATGGTATCCTGCTGCGACGCCTCAGGGGTTAGGAGTCAGAGGCACTGTTTTATGGTGGATCTCCTCTTACCTCTCGGGTCGTACGCAAGCGGTTTTGGCGGAGGGGGGCAGAGGTCGGCCATGAGGCCCCTCACTTGTGGGGAGCCCCAGGGGTCGGTCCTCTCGCCTCTTCTGTTCAACATTTATATGAAGCCGCTGGGAGAGATCATCTGTGGTTTCGGAGTGAGGTATCATTAGTATGCTGATGATACCCAACTTTTTATATCCACCCCAAATCAGCCCAGTGATGCCCTCGACGTGATTCCCGGTGTCTGGATGGGGAGGAACAGGCTTCGGCTCAGCCCTGACAAGACCAAGTGGCTGTGGGTACCAGCATCTCAGTCCAATCAAGAGGTTCCATCTTTGGCTATAGGGGGTGAGGTGTTACCCCCTGTAGACAGGGCATGCAACTTGGGTGTCCTCCTGGACTCAAGGTTGAGCTTAGAAGATCATATAACAACCTTGACCAGGGGGGCGTTTGCCCAGGTTCACCTGGTGGGCCAGTTGCCCTACGGGATGCCCTACGCACAGTTACTCATGCGCTAGTCACCTCCCGTATTGACTACTGCAATGCTCTCTATTTGGGGCTGCCCTTGAAGACCACCCGGAGGCTTCATCTGGTGCAGAATGTGGCCGTGCGGGTTGTGATGGGACGATCCCGATACGCCCATGTTACACCTCTCCTGCATGACTTGCATTGGCTGCCGGTTGCCTTCCGGGTGAGATTCAAGGTGCTGGTGATGACCTATAAAGCCCTACATGGCTTAGGCCCAGGATATCTGTTGGACCATCTGCAACTAGCAACAGCTCCCCATCGTCAGGTGCGTTTTCACAGGGAGGGCCTACTCAGGGTGCCGTTGGCTAAACAATGTCAGCTGGCGACCCCCAGAGGTAGAGCTTTCTCTGTGGGCGCACCCACCCTTTGGAATCAACTCCCCCGGGGGCTCCGGTTGGCCCCTGACCTTCATACTTTCCGCCGCAAACTAAAAACATGGCTGTTTAAATTGCCCAGCCTGGACTGATGGGGTTTGGATTTTAATGTACTTTAATATGCGTTTAATATGTGTTTTGACATGCTTCTTACTTGGATTGAGATTGTATATCTTAATTGTTGTGAGCCATCCTGAGTCCTATGGAGATAGGGTGGCATATAAATCTAATTAAAATGAATAAAAATAAAGGACACACTCAGTGTGCATGCACGCAAGCATCCATTTTGGTTTCAGCCCCGGGCCGCCAGGCACACCAGGGCTGACAGACTACCTGTACAATATCATACCAAAGCACCTGTGTAGGTCACTGGAAGAGGTATAGATTTGTCACGTTTGAATTTATATCTGTTAAACAGGAAAGTCCCCAGTAATGATTTTATTAATCACTCTTATATACTGCCATAATTAAAATAATTAATAATTATGGTATTAATGCTATAATTAACTCTCAATATATTTTAAAAATGCAATGCTATAATTAAAAATCAATGCCTTAACTAAATGACTAATAATGACTAGGTAACGATGTTACCTAGTTAGCGTAATGAAACATCTGCAAGGAAATAACCAAGTTCAAAGAGCACCAAGGACTTCTCATTTCAATCCTGAGTTACAAATATTCCCCTTTATGAGTAATAAAAACCATGAAACCAACCCTGTTTCCTGGAAAACCAATGCCACAGGATCTTCTAACGTCTCAGAGCCGGGAGGATTTCTTAAGAATGGCTAATTTTAAAGTAAAACCACTGCTGAGCTATGAAAAGAAATGCAGGTGTGGGGTAAAGCAGAACACAAGGGCATCCTTGTGAAAGGCAGAAAAGGGCTCACAAAAAGTCAGGCAATATAAGAAGAGCTCTGAGGATGGAAAGCTAACAGCGTCCTGTTTGTACAAATTCAACTAGGTCATCCTTTAGAACAGGGATGTCAAACTCCGGCCTGTGGGGTGCTTAGATCTGGCCCGCGCCACCGCCCTGGAAAGAGCCAAAGACTTGTTGTGACCCAGACTCAAGTAGGTAGTAATCAACGCAAACGGTTCCAAAACAAACACAACTTTATTAGAACAGCTGAGAATTAACTCATTCTCAGCGTAGTCCAAACTAAATTAAAACAAACTCTTCATAACACAAATTTTCAGTCTAATCACCAACCTTGGTATAATTAGGCAAACTGCCAAAGGCTTCTCTTGGCAAAAGTTCAAAAGCAGAAGACGTCAACGAGATATAAGTGCAGCAAGACTATCAAGGTTGTTTTCCGATAAAGAGCCCAAGAGCCACTGCTGTCTTTTAAGCCTTATGGGAGGGGCCAATCATCTCTTGGCCTTACTCCCGAGTTGCCCTCTTTGCTTTAACTGATCTTGCCTTCTGGCAGCTCTTCTCATATGTGCACTAGGACCAGACTCCTCTTGTTCCTCTGCCTCTCTACTTTCAGCCTCTGGAGGCTCCTGAGTCTGCACATCACTCGCCAATGGCCCTGGCCCCATATCTGCCTCCGACGCTGAGCCCTCATCCGGGCCTTCCCCAGCCTCCAGGATTGTACTTCCTCAGCCTCATCGCTGTCCGACTCTGCTGCCAGCTCTGCAGGCTGCTGGCAAACCACAACAAGACCATCCCGCAGTGTCTTGGCCTAGCCCAGGCCGACTGAGTGATGTTCTACAACCTGGTGGCGGCTGTTTCCACTGGCAGAGTGCTGTAGGAGGCCGTCGCAGCTGAAAACAGAGCTCGGGAGGAACACCCGCACCCCCCTCCTGAGCTCCGTTTTCGCTGGCAGAGCGCTAGGAAAACAAACTACTAGCAAAACTGGCATTTGACCGCAAGGCAAGGAGGCATCGAGAAATGTTTCCCCTTTTGCATTTGAGCATCCAAGAAGGGACAGGAAAGGGCTCTGGACGGCCTGTGCCACCGTCCAGGGGTCCTCCGTGTGGCCTGAAAGGGATGGAAAGACAACCTCTGGAGGACAAAGGTTTGCCTCTCTCCCTGGTCTTCCCTTTCTCCGTTGGAGACAATGGATCCCCCCCACTCATGCCCAGGCCACCACAGGTGCCCCCGACACAAGGGACGTCGAGCTGGCCGTGCCCACCCCAGCCACGTCCACCCCCCCCCCCAAGGTCAAACAAAACCCTGATGCAGCCTTCAATGAAATTGAGTTTGACAGCCCTGCTTTAGAAGGTGTGAGAGCAATTGCTGATCTTCAGTCACTGGGCCAGGCCAATACACATTCTCCCCACCACCCCCTGCCCACACACACACACACACACACACGAGTCCCTCGGGAGAAGGGCGGTACAGAAATACAATAAACTCAAACTCAAACTCAAACATAAACTAAATAAAGTGACTCAGAATATAGCAGGGGTAAAGACCCCACTATAAAACTTAAGAAGCCGTGAGGTCTTTGGTGCTCTCTGGACTTGCTTGTTCTCTTGCAGACATCTCATTACCCAAGTAGGTGGCATCATCAGGGATGATAAGGATTCACAGATGACGTTACTCTAGTGTGGGTAATGAAACATCGGCAAGGAAACAAGCAGGCTCAGAATGCACCAAGGAGTTTGCAGTTCAACCTCGAGCTACAAACACAGGTAGTCCTCAACTTACAATAGTTTGTTTAGTGACCGTCCAGTTATGGCACTGAAAAAAAGTGACTTCTGATCGTTTTTCACACTTATGACTGTTGCAGCATCTCCATGGTCACATGATCAAAATTAAGGCCCTTGGCAACTGACTCGTATTTATGACGGTCGCAGGGTCCTGAGGACACACGATCACCTTTTGCGCCTTTCTGACAGGCAACGTTAATGGGGGAGCCAGATTCACTCAACTGAACCACTGCACTGATTCACTTAACAATTGTGCCAAGAAAAGTTGTAAAGTGGGGCAAAAACTCACTGAACAAATGTTTCACTTACCAACAGAAATGTTGGGCTCATTTGTGGTCTTAAGTCAAGGACCACATGTATTTTCTTCTACTGGTAAATTAGGAAGCTTCATCCAAACTGATCTACCAGTTGTGATGAGGGCCTCTTAGACCCTCATCTGGTTAAACTTGGTTTCTAAACTAAAAATTTAGAAAATGAAAAAAATATATATAACTTGATCCAACTATCCATCTATCATCCAACCCGAAGCATCCAACGCCAAGGGCGGCCCCTACAAAGAGGAAAATGAACCAACCCTTTTGTGGGACTTGCTTGTGTGTCGGACATGTATATGCATTTCCGTTTGGGCGGGGCATCCTCCTCTTCGTCAGAAGAACTTTCGACGGTGAGATCGATGACGTCCACCTTTTTCTTGCTGACCTCGCCAGCGGGGGTCGAGCCCTGCTTACTGATCATGGCAGAACCTGGAGAGTGCAGGACTGGGGGGGGGGGGGAGTGGAGTGGGGGTGGGTGAGGGGAGACAGCAGTTGCAATTCAACTGGGTTGACTCAGCCTTCCGTCCTTCCGAGTTCGCTCAAATGAGGACCCACCAGCATTAACAGAACAAGCCACTGACTAGTATATAATCAGAGAGCAAACCCCATTCCCTTCTAGTACTGATAATGTTACCTAGCTGGGTAATGAAATGTGCTCAGAGAGCATCAAGGACCCCATAGTACTGGCAAAGGTTTCTTCTTGAGGTGCAAAAATTTTGATTGTTTTGACTTGGGTCAAACTTTTGCTCACCAAAATTAATCATACCCAGTTCCATCATGGGACACCATTTATATTAAAGCCTTACAATTCTGTAGTCATCCAGAAAATAAGTTTTCATCATCATAGTGTTATTTCAATCTTTGCTGTAGTGCAAAGTTTATTTTGTATAGATGTACTTTCCCTGTTCCTTGGTTTTTTGTTTTATTTAATTAATAAAAAAGATAGTGAAAGGAGACTCCTTGGGAGTGTTTGTGGACTCTAAGACAGATGTCAGTAAAAAGAATAAAAATAGCAGCCAGCTTGGTCTAGTAGTTAAGGTGCCAGACTAGAAAGCATGAGATTATGAGTTCTAGTCCCACCTTAGACATGAAAGCCAGCTGGGTGTCTTTGACCAATCACTAGGAGAATGTAAATTCTAGTCCCGCCTTAACTATGAAAGCTAGTTGAGTGACCTTGGACCAATCCCTCAGTCCAACCCATCTCACAGGATTGTTGTGGAGGAAGATGTGTTAGATATGTTCACCTTGGGATGTTTATAAAGACAGGATATAAATAAATAAATACAATAAAAATAAATAAACTGAAAGCAGCCCATTTCAAAGCTAAAGGCCAAATTGGGGCATTCCTTCCACATCTGTTAACCTTGTGCTCCAGGAAGGATGTGTTAAAGTTTCTGTCCTTCAAAAAAACTGGAGGAGTACCAAGTTCAACCCAGATCAGCAGGAGTAACTTCCCAGCCCAACAGAAAAAAAACAAGTCACTACAAATTACTTACTTTCCATTTTGGGGCACTGTGGGCTAACAACTTTCAAAGGCTCCTTCTTGGGCCTCATAGGGCACCAGGAACCATCCTCCTGGAACTTGATCTCATCAACATCTGAACATTCATTCAAAATTTCCATAAAGAGCC
The DNA here is from genome assembly GCA_030761175.1 of Masticophis lateralis. Classification (NCBI taxonomy): domain Eukaryota; kingdom Metazoa; phylum Chordata; class Lepidosauria; order Squamata; family Colubridae; genus Masticophis; species Masticophis lateralis. The sequence continues at coordinate 274,485,318 of JAUDYJ010000002.1, read as the reverse complement.
TGGAAAACAACACATTAAACATTACCAGCATGTTTCCATTAATCGTGCAGATACTTTCCTTGGAAACACTCTGGAGCATCCTTCCCATATCCAGCAGTTATTATTCACATGAACTACTACCGTATTTTTCGGAGTATAAGATGCACCTTAGTTTTTGGAGAGGAAAATTGGGGGGGGGGGGTGGAATCTTCCTACCAGGTATTCATCTGGCTAGCTGGTCATTAGTTGCTGGTTTTGAGTGTGCACACACTTTTTATCCCCTAAAACAGCTTCTAAAGCACAGCTGATCGTTGGAGGAAACAGCAATGAGAAAAGCAGGCAAAGCGTGGAAGATAGCTTCACTCACTAAGCGCCTCGTTAGGGCTGAAAAAAAAGCTTCGAAAAAGTTACATTCAAAGTATAAGATGCACCCAAATTTTCAGGCTCTTTTAGGGGGAAAAAGTGTGTCTTATACTCCGAAAAATACAGTAGTTAACTACTACAGGTGACTGATATATATATACTACAGGTAGTCCTAGACTTGTGACCACATGAGCCCAAAATTTCTGTTTTCAAGAAAGACAGCTGTGAAGTGAATTTTGCCCCATTTTACGACCTTTCTTCCCACAACTGTTAAGTGAATCACTGCAGTTGTTAAATTAGTAGCATGGCTGTTAAGTGAATTTGGTTTCCCACTTTGACTTTGCTTCCCAGAAGGCCATAAAAGGTGATCACATGATCCCGGGACACTGCAAAGGTCATAAATATGAGTCAATTGCCAAGCAGCCAATTTTTGATCACGTGACCATGGGGATGCTGCAATGGTCATAAGCGTGAAAAGTCTACTTTTTTGCTCTTTTGTAGCAATACATTTACCCAAACACAAAATGATTTTTCCCATTGTCTTTCAATTGTTGGTGCGCACAAGGAGAAGGATGCCATCTTTATATAGAAACAGATGCTGTTTAAAAAGGCAGATATTGAGGGTGGAAATTCTTTCTCCGAGCTTGTGGGGTGGTTGCCAAACGTTTCGTTACCAAGCTGGTACCATTACCTTAAACTCCACTGAAGATGTTACCTAAGCTGGTAATGAAGCTTCGGAAATCACCCCATAAGCTCGGAGAACGAACCTCTACCTTCACCTTCCACCCGAGCTACAGATATTCAGATATAATCCTTTATCACAAGGCACATATTGAGACACTACAGCAGGGGTGTCAAACTCAAAGCCCGGGGGCCGGATCCGGCCTGCGGGGTGCTTAGATCTGACCCACTGGGCTGCCCTGGAAACAGCAAAGGATCACCCCACGGTGCCTCTGCCAGCAAAAACGGGCTCCCGAGCTCCATTTTTGGCTACGACGGCCTCCTGCAACCCAGTGCCAGGGAAAACAGAGCTCAGGAGGGCTTATTATCAGGGGATGTCTTATTTTGGGAGAAACAGGGTATGTGTGGCTGGTTCACCAGTGTATTCTTATTTTATGGAAATTATTTTAATTAGCTGTTAATTCAATTATTTTTCTTTTACCCTTTTTTGAATTGTAGTTTCTGCGCATATACTCAGACACGTATATGAACATGCATCTATGTTTGTTGCACCTGCAAAAGTTATTATTAAAGGGAATCAAGAATAGATACGGAAGCTATCCGTCTCTTTCCTTTTTTAAAAAAAATACAACCCTGCCTCATATTTAAAACTGTCTTTCATTTAAGCATACATGGGAAATTTTAGTACTGTGGTTCAATTGCTTTTTGTAATCTGAAGAAGAGAATTATTACATTATTACAATTACCGTATTTTTTGGAGTATAAGACGCAGCTTAGTTTTTGGGGAGGAAAATGGGGAGGGGGGGAGGGGAAATCTGCCTACCAGGTATTCATCTGGCTAGCATCCTTAGTCTGGTCAGCTTCAGCACATTAGTTTTCTGGTTTTGAGATAAAAAACAGCTTCTAAAGGACAGCTGACAAGGAACAGCAATGAGAAAAGCAGTCAAAGCACTGGGGGAGATCGGTTCACTCGGCTAGCGCCTAGTTAGGGCTGAAAAAAAAGCTTCTAAAGAACAGCTGAGAGTCGGAGCAAAGCATGGAGATCGCTTCACTGGCTAGCGCCTCCTTAAAACACAGAGGAAAGTTGACTCGCTATTTGTCTCGTTAGCGCCTCGTTAGGGCTGAAAAAAAGTTTTGAAAAAGCTACATTCAGAGTAAAAGACGCACCCAAATTTTCAGCCTCTTTTAGTGTGGAAAAAAGTGTGTCTTACATTCCAAAAAATATGGTGTGTGTGTGTATGTGTGTGTGTTCCAGCATAACTCTGGAATGCTCGAGCAATTTCAACCAAACTTGGTACACAGATGATTTACTCTCTGGAAAAAAATACTGTGGGGGTAAGACACCCTAACGCCCTTCAGGGTGTGTGTGTCTGTGTGTGTGTGTATTCCAGCATAACTCTGGAATGCCTGGGCTGCTGAAATGAAAAGAAATGAATTATAGTTATAGTGTCAAATCACAGTACTTTTGACAGTGATACTGTGCATTTTGGATTCAAGTTCTGTTAAGATACAGCCTGTTGTGCCATAAAATGGATTCTACTGTACAGCACAGTGGAGTTGCCATGATAACAGCTGCACAGTACTCACAAGGGAGCTCCCTCTGGTAAGAGGGATTGGTTCTTTAAAAAAAAACGAAACACCATAGGCCCTCAGCTTCAAGCAAAGAGGGCAAGTTGTCGAGGGAGGTGCCTGCTAATGCAGATAAATATTTCAAAGGCTGTTCCCTGTAGAATACAGGGATTGGGATAAATAAATACCTGGGCAATGCCAGGTTATCAGTTATTACATATAAAACTCCATCCCGCAGGCTTGGAAGGAAGCCCTTATCTGGGTTCTTACCCATCCAGGATGAGATTCTCATATGTTGCTTTCTTGTCGCACACAGGACAGATCCAGGTCGGCTTCTTCTCATTCATTTGAAGATAGAGAGCAGCATCAAAGCACTGCAGGTGAGTACAAGTGGCGGCACGGCAGGGGATTGTCAGCCTCATTTTCCCCAGCTGGAGACCCAGGCGGTTATAAAGAGAACAGGGAGGAAGAAGAAGTTCGATTCTTAGGAAATGAAAAGGAAGGCCCTCATTTAGGACGTATGGTCAAATCCCACCCAAATGCAAGGATCTAAATTAGAGCATTTCCCACAGACCGGGCTCATGTCTAACTAATGGAGAAATGTTTTTTTTTTCCCCATCTTGGCAATTTTTTGATGTGTGGACTTCAACTTTCAGAATTCCACACCCAGACAATATTTATTTGCAGTGATAATTAAAATTAAATGGGAAGCGAGCAGAGAAGAGCGACGAAGATTATTAGGGGACTGGAGGCTAAAAAATACAATGGACGGTTGCAGGAATTGGGTATATCTAGTTTAAGGAAAAGAAAGACAAGGGATGGCATGATAGCAGTCTTCCAATATTTGAAGAGCTGCCACAAAAAAGAAGGGGTCAACCTATTTATTTCTTAATGTTTGTTATAGGAAGCTTTGAATTCCAAGCAGAAAGTATGTATTCCACGTAATGTTCCCCATAAAATTGGAACCACAGCAATCCATAAACATTATTAATGTGTTTTTATGATAGAAGCTTAATCAAAAAAAAAAAAAAAAGTCAAGGAGACTTTCTCCTAGTTTTACTTACAGGACACATCAGTGATACCCGGAGGCTGGTTGTAGCAATTTCACTATCTGGGTCAGCAGTGAGTTTTTCTTTAACTGAGAGGGAACAAAGAGAGCGAAGTATTAAAAATGCAGAATGACTGTCATATTAAATACAGTGGCTAATAAAGGTTCTGCTTTACCTGCTTATCATTTGAAAATCCAACATAATATTTGAAAAAAATGAAGCTGTTGTATAACTTTTGAAAAACCTCACCATACAAATGCTTGCCTCCCAGTCAGTGGTGGAATTCCATTCCTTCCCCACTCCAAGGGAAGGATACTGCAAAATCTCCATTCCCTCCTCACTCCAGGGGAAGGATACTGCAAAACCCCCCTCCCCTCCCCACTCCAGGGGAAGGATACTGTAAAATCTCTATTCCCATCCCACTCTGGGACTAGCCAGAGGTGGTATTTGCTGGTTCTCCAAACTACTCAAAATTTCCACTACCAGTTCTCCAGAACCTGTCAGAACCTGCTGAATAGCACCCCTGCTCCCAGTGTACAATTACAGGTAGTCCTTGACTTACAACAGTTCATTTAGTGACCATTCAAAGTTACAATGGCACTGAAAAATGTGACTTATGACCGTTTTTCAGAGTTACAACCTTTGCAGCATCCCCATGATCATGTGATCAAAATTCAGATGCTTGGCAACTGGTTCATAGTTATGACCATTGCTGTGTCCCAAGGGCACATGATAATCTTTTGCGATCTTCTGACCAGCAAAGTCAAGAGCCTTGGTGTCGCAGCAGCTTAAAGTGGTGTTAAAGTGACACCAGCTGCCTGCAATTACTGCAAGTTCGAATCTCACCAGGCTCAAGGTTGACTCAGCCTTCCATCCTTTCAAGGTAGGTAAAATGAGGACCCAGATTGTGGGGGCAATAAGCTGACTTTGTATAAAAAAGAACACCGCTTGGGGGGGGGGGGGGGGACAAAAGCCCTACTAAGCAGGTATATACAAAAGTATGAAGGCTATTGCTTAATGCATTGTAAACCGCCCTGAGTCTCTGGAGAAGGGCAGCATATAAATTAAATTTTTAAAAAATGGGGAATTCAGACTCACTTAACAACCAGGTTATTAACTTATCAGCCGCAGGGATCCACTTAACAACTTTGGCAAGAAAGGTCATCAACTCGGGCAAAACTCACTGAACAAATGTCTCAATGACAGAAATTTTGGGCTCAATTGTGGTGGCAAGTAAAAGGCTACCTGCAACGTGCTGCCTCTATCTGGAGGAGAAATGCATCTGGAGGAGAAATAGGTTAGCAATGGGAACTTTGGGTTCAATTGTGATCGTAAACTGAAAATTACCTGTATAAGATTAATCTCTTTGCATTTTAAAGGTTGCCTGGAAACTTTTTAGCCTGTTTTATGTTTCATCTTTTTTCAGCTTTCTCTAAAACAAAAGTCATCATTTTATTCCAGCTACAATCTTGTTAAGACAATAAGAGAAGTATTCATATTAATGTGGAATTTCCAAGTATACTTTGGTAAGTAACTACCCAACTGCTTTCACCTGAGTACATTTGCTGGAGAAAACTGAAGACTAATAACAGATTTCTAAAATCAGAAAAAAATATATATGCAAGAACAATTTTACTCACTTAGTGCCCGAGAATGATCAGGATTCCTAATACCCTTCAATTTTAATCTCTGTAGCAACATTGCTGAAGTCAGCTGACGCACAAGATACACAGACATTGAGTAATTCTACAAGGGGAAAATCATAAAAGAATGAGTGAGTTCTACTATGAAGAATTAACATGCTCAACTTTAATCTACAACGGTGTTTCTTAACCTTGGCAATTTTAAGATGGTTGGACTTTAACTCCCAGAATTCCCCAACCAGCAAGGCTTTGCTGGCTGGGGAATTCTGGGAGTTGAAGTCCACTCATCTTAAAGTTGCCAATGTTGAGAAACACTGATCTATAACAGATACAAAAAGGAGCATAGTAACTTAAAGTGGGGGGGGGGGGGGGGACCATCTTGTTGCATATAGCTTACCTTTCCAATTTCAGATGTCCAAGATATAGAAATCTGGTTTGCCACTGCAGAGGAAAGTCTAATTAATGATGTAATATTCAAGGGACGTCCAGGCCTCTTTTGTTCAATTCCATTTTTAGGTGGAGGTGCGTATCCCTGAAAAACACAGTATTTTCCCAATCATATATTTTCCTTTATTTTTAGCTCACCTTTATTATTTTTATAAATAATTCAAGGCAGCAAATGTTATCTAATGCTCTTTCATCCTTCTATTTCCCCCCACAACATATCTGGAATAGAGGCCGTAGTACATACATCTAAAATAATGAACAGGTTCAACTGATGCTCGCAGAAGCATTAAGCATGTGCTTAGTTCTTTCGAGGTATTTGGTACAAAGCTGAGTGAATGTATTCCCCTGGAGCTCATTCCCACATAAGGGCTGCGGTTCTTATGACTTGGTGACGTATTCAGGGACAGTAAAAAGGCCATAATGCCTTAAGCATCTGGAGTTACAAAGTTATTTCAAACATTATTATAATAGGTTATAGGCAGTCCTGGAAATATCTCTTTCTAGCCCTTCTCGTGCAGAAAAGGAAAACTAGAAGAAGAAATGCAAAGATAATCAGAGAAAAGGTGTTCATTTATTTATTTTTTTTGCAAATACAGATAATCCTTGACTTATGACCATAACTGAACTCCAAATTTCTCTCGCTAAGTGAAACAGATATTAAATTAATTTTGCCCCATTTTGTGACCTTTCTTCCCGCCATTGTTAAGTGCACCACTGCAGTTATTAACAACACAGATGTTAAGTGAATCTGGCTTTCAAATTGACTGCTTGTCAGAAGGTCGCAAAAGGGGATCATGTGACCCAAGGCACTGCAACAGTCATAAATATGAGTCAGCTGCCAAGCATCTGAATTTTGATCATTTGACCCTAATGATGCTGCAATGGTTGTAAGTATGAACAATAGTGATATGTCATTTTTCCCAATGCTGTTGTAACTTCGAGCAGTCACTAAACAAACTGTTGTAAATCGAGGATTACCTTTAATCGCAGGATTCTTTTTTCTTTCTTTTGTCTGCTCCCAGAATTTTTCTTGTATTAACTGTCCTCAGAACAGACCCTAATATTCCAGCAGACAATCTACATCAGGGTGTCCAACCTTGGCAACTTTAAGACCTGTGGAACGTCAACACCCAGAATTCCCCAGCCAGTTGAAGTCCACAGTTAAATATTCCAGTGTTGGACACCCCTGAGTCTATATGAGCAATGGTGGCACAGTGGTTAGAGTGCAGTACTGCAGGCTACTTCTGCTGACTGACTGTAATTTGGCAGTTCAAATCTCACCAGTCTCAAGGTTTGTCTCAGCATTCCCTCCTTCCGAGGTGGGTAAAACGAGGACCCAAATTATTGGGGGCAATAGGCTGACTCTGTAAACCGCTTAGATAGGGCTGTAAAGCACTATGAAGCAGTGTATAAGCCTAAGCACTACTACTATTGCTATATGATGTTAAATCCAGGAGATTTAAGTGCAAAGACAGAACCAAGTTCTGTTTCAGGCAGAAGAACTGCAATTAGATTTTTTTAAAAAATACTTTAATATTTTCTTTTTAACATGGTGAGTAACCCAGCATCCTGAATTTGAGATGGGCATCCATATACATCAATATAATAAATACATTAAAATAACTCAGTCACCATACCGGCAATGGAAAGAGCTTCCCGTTCACTTTTATGCATAAACTATTGGGGTAATTATCCTCTTGAGGGCAGCTTGTTTCTGCTAGGCATAGTCTATTTGCAAAAGAAAAAAAAACACCATTCAATCAATGAATTTAAGTTACCATTCATTCCAGTTAAAGGAAAGCATTTTGGATATGTTATGATAAGAAAGATGGAAGTCACCTCAATTGAACCTGCACCGTGTAGTCTCTTCTGCCTCCGGGCAAAAAGTCCCTGTAGCAATGGAAATAGAAATGGTTTAGACAGAGCTGATTTTTCTGACCTTCACCTTTCAACATGGACTTGCTTCGGCCAGTGTTCGGCCACCGGTTCAATAAAGATGAGAGGGGCAGATGCGTTTGATCAAGACAAGTTTCTCTCTCCACATGGCGAGTTGTTTTCAGACAACATACAACCAGCTTTCCCAGCGGCAGAAATAAACGTTGACGAAAGTTGCCAGGCTTGTTCAGAGGTGTGAACAAGTGGACGAATGACATTTGTTAACGTTGGCCTGTTATACTTGAAGCCATGGGCAACTGCAACCTAAGGACTCCATGATTAACTGTGATAGACTGTTACTCATCATGGCCTTATCAGTTGCATACGAGACTGAAGATGCAAGCTAAGTGCTATTGTCCAGACGTGTAGGATTCACTTTCAGGTGTTCTCTGAGCTTGCTTGTTTTCTTGCAGACGTTTTATTATCCTAACTAGGTAACATCATCAGTGCTAGCACTAGCATGTCAACCCTGAGCTACACATCTTCTCCTTTATTAGGATTCACGCTTTCATCAAATCTGCTTTCTGACATTGCCGAGTAAAACATTCAGGAACCAAAAGATCTGATCGTCAGGATTAAAGTTTGGTAATGAAACGCCTGCAAAAAAACCCATCAAGCTCAGAGAGCACCAAGAATCCCACAGTTCAACCCTGAGCTACAAATATTATCTTCTATTGGTTCTATTTCAGCAATGGCTAAGTTGGCACAAAAACAACCAATCAAAACATGAAGTGACAATGACCATTATTTTTGCCTTTTTAAAAAATTAGGTTTATTGAAACTGGAGCAGAATGCTTCATCAATTTACTAGAATTGCTCGGCTTGGTATGAAATTACCCACTACAAGTTTGCAGTTAAGTCCTTTCTTGTGGCCCAAACTAGATCTATACCTGTAGTGTAGGTACAAGAATTCAGGCCACAGTATTGGAAGCAAATTAGATTTAAAAACTGCCCTGTAAGTATATGGGGGCCTCTTATTCATTGTGGTCAGTGCAGTGTATGAGAAATCTTGGCACGGTCTCCTGTTTTGCATGCTTGTTTCTGGAGATGTTCTCCACCGGATCATACAATTGCAAAAAAAACAAAAACAAAAAACAAAAACCCATTTAGGCCGCGGACATATGAATCCTGCTTGTGTTGTCAAGCCCTAATAAGCAACATACCCCTTTCTGAATAGCTCAAAGAAGATGCCTATATGTAGGATGAATTTATTGCCATGTGTTACAGATTTATAGGAACTTGAGGCCATACACACCATTGGGAGGGGTAAAAATGCCCACTGGCAAAAAGCAAGAAACACCAATGGGGATAAATAAAAATGTAAAATGAAAGAATAAACCAGAGTTGACAAACAGAAACAAATAAAATTAAAAAAAGGAAAAAGCCATATTAAATGGAAGCTTGAAAAATGTTGCTGAAGAGCCAACTGTTCCAGAGGTTCTAGGGCAGTCAAAGTAGTGAGGAAAATGCCTTAAAACAGTTTAAATGAAATATTCTGAGCATAGAAGTTTTTAACAAAGTTATAAGCATTTCCATCAGCGTGAATCTCTGAAACCGTAAGGAAAAAACAGAATTTTTGGGGGTAAATAATTCTCTCTTAGAGTTCAGCTTTGTTGTGTTGATGGCATTCACTCTTTCTGATGTATTGGTCTGTTTTCTTGGACATGTATGAGAATTGGTATAAATTAACAGTAAATGTTGATTTTATTTCAACATGTACATATCACTTCTATAAGTATACGTCCCTAACAGTGTACACAGGTAATGATATATACATTTTTTCTCTGACAGAAATAATGGTGTTTCAGGTATCCTACAGAACAACAAACTATTGAATGGCCTACTAATCCAATTACGGTTCAGTTTGCATTCATATAATAAATATTCTATAACTAAAGAATAGTCATCATGTAAAAAAAGTCCACTACATTTCTGTATAAACAGGGGGTATTTTCTAGAAAGAAACATAGCATGCACAGTTCAAATGGTTACTGCCATTGGATTCAAACAGGCAGGAATTCCTCAGTAACATTCAAACCAGAATTTCACCAAACCAATTAAGAAGCATTTTCTTTAAAAATGGAATTAGATTTAATAAGTGAGTTTCTTAAAGGAACTATATTTTTTAAGCTGACTCAGACTATGAAAAACAATAGACTCTTTTTAATAAGTAGCAAAAATGTGCTACTTTGAAATATTTTCAAAGTGTATAAAGCAATAATCGTTTTCAAAGTTTTGTTGGCATGATAAAAGTTTGAAATATATACTTGCAGGCACTGAGGAGGGCAACTAATACAAGTTAATAAACACAAGGAAGTAATAATTTTGTTTTGAGAGAACTCACAAAATGCTCACTATCCAGCAAGTATTGGACATAAAATGTCTAAGGTAGTTTTTCATGATACGAAATTGTGTACAAGGAAATTCGGCTCAAGTTTTCTGTTATTACCTGGAAATGCAGATTTCTCTGACTTGCTGAGGTGTTAAAGCAAAAAGAAAGTACTCCTGGAATCTCTGAATACTGCTCTGTACTAAAGAAAAAGAGAGAGATAAGATCTTTTGAGCTGAATACAGGAAATCTTCTCTGACTGATACAAAAACACATTGAACCTTACAAGGAATTATCAATGCACAATAAAGCTTCAACACATAAATATCAACTGTGCATTGAGAAAGCTCTAAAACTCATATACCTCTGTCCTTTCCCAAAACCGTTGTATTGACATTCTTCAGGAACTTGGGAAGTTCACAACTTTGAAGTAATAACAGAGGAGTGATAAATTGCAAGCAGAATTAACCAAGAAAAAATTTCTCTACTTACAGATGGCTAAGAAACTATATTGATAATACTTAAAACAAGTCCACATACAGAATGCTATGTACCTACTTAAGTATGTAGGATAAGGACTTTGAATTACATATTTAACATACACTTGCTGTCCAACTACATAATCAGCACATTCAGAACTATGCTAATTTCAAAATTAATTTCTAGAGAGAGTATTGTGTTTCCTCAATTTCCCCAATCATTTATATTCCTTTAACTCTGGATTGAAGGCTTTGCTGGCTCCTCCATTTTCTCCCTAGGATCAGATAAATAAAAGTGAAACAAACAGTGGACGGCAGGTCAAAGACGTGGCAGGGAGCACACTAAATGAAAGAAGAGATGTGGAAGAGATGAACCAAAGCTAAGGAAGAAAAAATAATCTGGTGGTAAGGAAAATCAGACCTAGGAGCCAAAATGTAGGAAAGAAAAAGGCTGTATAGGTAGTTGTGCAAGATACAACCGTAACGGAGTCTGTCCATTATGGTCACATGTTGTGGCAGCCATTAAGGAGGCATCTCACCTAAGGACCCACCATTCCTGCTCTCCCCAGTACAATCATTAAAGAAATATGTGGGTCATTAAGTGGAGGATCAGGTGCGTCAAAAGTAGGGAAGGGTTTTGGAGACCTAAGGCAGGCCCAGGCTTGCCTCCCCCAGGCCTCCCCTACCCCCGAGGCACCCACTGCTCTACTCCCCATTCCTCAGGGTTCCCCAGGTCTTGGCCTACTCCCAAATTGACTATTCAGGCACAGGAGCCCAAACCTGGTCAGAAGAAGCAACTGGCACATGGAGAATAGGACCTTCCAAGGCCACCCTCTGTCCTTCAGGATTCCCAGACTAGCCCACAGCCACGCAAGGGAGCCTAAAGAAGCTACCAGCACCCGGAGAGGAGTTACAGCCTGTGGGCCTTGGATGGTAGCTTCTTTAGGCTCCTTTGCATGGCTGGATGGCCAGTTTGCCAAGTATCTGAATTTTGATCGCACGATCATGGGGATGCTGCAAAGGTTGTAACTGTAAAAAATGGCCATAAGTCACTTTTTCCAGTGCCGCTGCAACTTTGAACGGTCACTAAATGAACTGTTGTAAGTTGAGGACGACCTGTACTCTTTGGAGGGTCTGTCATAATTTCGAATGGTCGCTAAGCAACCAATCATAAGTGAAGGACTACCCTTAACAAAACAAAAAAACGGGGGGGGGGGGGAGAAATCTGTTTACATTTGGATTTAGGGATACATGCAGAGCTTTCAAAAATGCTGAAGAGAAAAAGACCTTTATAAGAGATGGACAGATGAGAACGTAGCAAAAGAATACATAGTGGTAGAAACTCTGTCAGAAAACTCAGAAATGAGCTGAGGCTTGTGAAAAATGCCACATACACACCCACCCACACCAATAAATAAGGAAAAGCCAGGGAAGGCCAAGTCTGTTGTGAAGAAAAAATGGACACAGTAACAAAAAAGAACTTACCGTATTTTCCGGCGTATAAGACGACGGCGTATAAGACGACCCTCCTCAGAGCCATTTAAGGCTCGTCAGAGCCTTTCGGGCTGGTCTGCCTGGTTACAGGAGAATGAGACCCGGCGTATAAGACGACCCCCGACTTTTGGGAAGATTTTTGTGTGTTAGAAAGTAGTCTTATACGCAGAAAAATACAGTAATTTCTGGTTTGTGACTGTTTTCTCTCAGAAGTGAAACTGAAACTAAAGATGTTGAGACTCTAGAAAGAATGCAGAGAAGAGCAACAAAGATGATTGGGGGACTGGAGGCTAAAACATATGAAGAACAGTTGCAGGAACTGCGTATGTCTAGTTTAATGAAGAGAAGGACTAGGGGTGACATGATAGCAGTCTTCCAATATCTCAGGGGCTGCCACAAATAAGGAGTCAAGCTATTCTCCAAAGCATCTGAGGGTAGGACAAGAAGCAATGGGTGGAAACTCATCAAGGAGACAAGCAACTTAGAACTAAGGAGAAATTTCCTGACAGGTAGAACAATTAACCAGTGGAACGACTTGCCTCCACAAGTTGTGAATGCTCTACTACTGGAAGATTTTAAGATGTTGGATAACCCTTTGTCTGAAGTGGTGTAGGGTTTCCTGCCTAAGCAGGGGGTTGGACTAGAAGACCTCCAAGGTCCCTTCCAACTCTGTTATTGTATTCTATTCTAAACCTAGTTGATCATGGATAGCCCACTGGGGAATGTGGGAACAGTTGCTTAAAGCAGACAAAGAAAAATGAAGAGAGAGCTAATTAAATGAATTAACATCTTCAAACCTCGATGGGTTACATCCCTGAATATTGAAGAAACTGCCAGTAATGACTAAACCGGGTTTAGGACAAATGCTGTGAGTAACTCACTGCAAGACAATTCAAGACTGTACAAATAATTTCATTCAGGTATTTTATTATTGACCACATTTTTGTCAAAATTATTGTAACTCTTGTATTTCTGGATCAAATTTATTTTATTATTATTGATCATGGTTCTGTCTAAGTTAATTCTATTTTTATATTGAATTAACAGTGAATTGACAGGGCCAATTGGCCCATTCTGGACTGAACCACTAGTCTTATTATCAACTGGCTCTGAAAATGGATGGCAATGGAAGTCAAGTCCATACTTGGGCTACAAGGAGGTTGCTCCACAAGGCACTAAAGCCTAGCTCAGGGAGAGCTGAGGGGCTGCAGATCTTGGAGGCGTAGGAGATATTCAAACAAGAATAGCTGAAGGATGAAGCATCTCATGTGAGCAGCAGTTCCGAAAGGATGGCCAGTGGCTTCTGTTGTCCTCGGTGGATCAAAAGACTATCAGGTTCAGATCCATGAGACTAACAGAGGTGAGTGCTTTCTGGAAATGAGCTTGGGAAATTGAGATGTTCCCAAGAGAATGTTTATGGAAATTCTCAGTCATCCAGGTCATGGTTGTCCCAAAGGTGCTTTTTCAAGAGGCAACTTTCAAAACAAGCACTTCATAAATGCATAGCACAACATAGGAGAACAAATCCATCAGGACAAGATTCAGCAGTCCATCTGCATTTAAAAGACAGAGGCTATTCTTTTGAAGAGAGCAAAGTCCACATTTTGGACAGAGAGGACCGCTGGTTTCAAAGAGGGATCAAAGAGTCCATCTCTCAACAGAAGGGGAGAGATACAACATCATCTATCTCCACTCTATAATACAGTCCTTTCAACAGTAGGCTCCACACCCATTTGCACCACTGAGGTGACCCTGAGGACACAGACAATCCTCCAAGTGGCCTCAATGCCTCTCTGAAACAATGCAAATGACCAGCTGTCTGCAAGGAGTATAAATCCTTCCATTCCCCACCATCCAGTTAGAGCTGAAGAAGCTTCTTGGATGAGAAGCGAAACATCTTCAAAGAAAAACCAGAAAGTCCAGTTGCCTCTTGAAAAAGCACCTTTGGGTTCCCAAGAGAAGGTAGTTCTCTGGAAAGTTGTCTTTTTTGTGTGAAGGGCAGGGTACCTTGAAATAGATTTTCCCTGAGAAAGAAGCTCATACATTGGACTTATTACGGTCCTGGAGACATTTGCTAAATTCTCATCAGTCTCTCAAAATTGTTTGTGTTTATGCATGTGTGTATGGGCTGCATGGGGTAAACCAGATGGGAATTGCAAGCAGGTGAGCTAATGCTACTTTATAGTAAACCTACATTGTCAGACCCTTGCAGGTCTGAAAGTACAATCTTCTCCCCTCCAACTCCTCCTCCCTCCCCCCCCCCCCCCCCCCCCGAGAAACTAGAGAGGATCTCTTCTGAACCTTTGGCTCAACTGCACTATCCTTAACAGGATTTTTTAACAGATTAATAGAGTTGGAAGTGACCTTATAGGTCATCTAGTCCAACCCCTCGCTCAAGGAGACCCTACACCATTTCTGGCAAATGGCAGTCCAATCTTTTCTTGAAAGTCTCAAGTGAGCTCTCAAGGCAAGCTGTTCCATTGGTTGACTGTTCTCACTGTCAGAAAATTCCTCATTTTTAGATTGAATCTCTCCTTGGTCAGTTTCCATCCATTATTCCTTGTCTGGCCTTCAGGTGCCTTGGAAAATAGCTTGACCCTCTCCTCTCTGTGGCAACCCCTCAAATATTGGAGCACTGCTGTCATGTCTCCCCGGGTCCTTCTCTTTACTAGACTAGCCATGCCCAGTTCCTGTAACCGTTCTTCATATGTTTTATCCTCCAGTCCCCTAGTCATTCTGGTTGCTCTCCTCTGCACTTTTTCTAGAGTCTCAACATCTTTTTAATAGCGTGGTGACCAAAACTGGATGCAGTACTCTAGGTGTGGTCTTACTAGGGCTTTATAGAGTGGTATTAGTACCTCACTTAATCTTGACTATGCTGTCTCTGATCTGACCATTCCCTTAGCAGCATCTCTTTGCCCCAAGCAGCTCCCAAGGTTTTTCGCACATATCATACAGGTATATAGGTAGTTTGGTTAGTGACTGTTCAAAGTTATAACGGCACTGAAAAATATAACTTATGACTGTTTCTCAAAGTTACAACTGTTGCAGCATTCCCGTGGCCATGTGATCAAAATTCAGATGCTTGGCAACTGGCATGTATTTATGACAGCTGCAGTATCTCAAAGTCATTGCCACCTTCTGACAAGCAAAGTCAATGGGGAAGCCAGATTCATTTAACAACCATGTCACTAAGTTAATAACTGCAGTGATTGACTTAACAACTGGGACAAGGAAGATCGAAAAATTGGACAATACTCAGCATGTCTTGCTTAGCAAAAGGAATTTTGGGCTCAATTGTGGTCATAAGTCGAAGACTCCCTTTATATGTAAGTATATATGCATCCTTCACCCTCCACCCTCTTAATTCTGTGCCATACTCTTATCTACTGCTGATCTCCAAGATGAATGCTATCTTGCATGTTACAAAAATGTACTGTAGATAAAGAAAATGGTAAGCTGGATCCATTAACTTTGGTTAGATAATGTCTTTGAGGGGTGGTTTTTACAAAGAGTTTTGATTTTATGAAGCCTAGGGCAAAGCAAAAAGGATTATTTTACCCTCCTAAAAAAACCTTAATTCTGCTGATTTTAAGAAAAGGATCCTGTATATTGATTTGTAATTGATTTTTTAAAAGTTTCTTGGTTCTAAAAATGAGAAAATAATGCAATGTCTCCGCATGGTCCAGATTTAATAAGCTTTAGCAATAAGTTTGGAATAATTTTACATTATTATATGTAATTATTATATGGATCCCATTTTTCTGTTAATTAGCTTTGTCCCTTTTAATTTATTTTAATCATTATATTTTGGTTTTCTTTCTACAGCATATAATCACTTCTTTTTTGCTGGTGGTGCCGTTATTATTTGTACTTTGCTATTGAAAAAGAAAAATTAATTTTAAAAAGCCCACTCTTTTTAATCTCTGAGAATTCTCGGTGGATTGATGAGGTCCCAGAAGACTGAAAGAAAACAAATGTCTGCATATTCCAAAAGGTGGGGAGGTCCCATCAAGCTATAGACAGGTAACCTGATATCAAACCTGGGGTAGGTTCAGCATGTTTGTGAGAACATGGATAGGCAGGCCACAATTAAAAACCAGCATGGGAATTGTAGCAAACAATCTTTGTTAAATTAACTTCATCTCCTTCTTTGATAGAGTAAGTGGCACGTTCTCAAATCTTCATCTTAGGAGAAAAACAAAGCTTGGTAGGCCGGAAGAATGCATATTGTATTTGGCCCTCAACAAAGCCTTTGACAGATTACTTAATAATATTCTTAATTAAAATATGAGGTAGATGATACTGCTAAATGGACTTAACAGTTGGCTAAATGACAGTGCCTGAAATGTGTATTGTTAATGGCTTCATTTCATCTTGGAGAGATGTATTAAAATAAAAAGCAACATAATTCTGTCAGGGATCTGTGCTGTTCCAAGATTTTTATTAATTAAATTTATTTTTTATTTTTTATTAGATTTATATGCCGTCCTTCTCCGAAGACTCAGGGTGGCTTACAATGCGTTAAGCAATAGCTTTCATACTTTTGTATATTTATACAGTCAGCTTATTGCCCCCACAAACTGGGTCCTCAATTTACCTACCTTAGAAAGGATGGAAGGCTGAGTCAACCTTGAGCCTGGTGAGATTCGAACTGGTTTAATTGCAGACAGCTGGATCTTAATAACAGGCTTTAGTCTGCTTTTAGCCTGTTGAGCTATCCAGACTCTATGAAGGTAGTGAGGAGACGCTTAGATACGGCTATCCTTGTCAGGCAGAAGTTAAACATAAGCCAGTAAAGGTAGTCCTCTACTTACAACAGTTCATTTAGTGACCATTCAAAGTTACAATGGCACTGAAAAGTGACTTATGACCATTTTTCCCATAATCACCATCCTCGGGGCCACATAATCAAAATTCAGCCCTTGGCAACTGGCTCAGATTTATGACGGTTGCAGTGTCCTGGGATCCTGGAATCTCTTTTGACATCTTCTAATAAGCAAAGTCAAGGGGGAGGCCAGATTCACTTAACCACCATGTTACTAATTTAACAGTTGCAGTGATTCACTTAATAACCATGGCAAGAAAGGCCATAAAATGGGACAAAATTCACGTAACAAATGCTTTGCTTAGCAACAGAAACATTGGACTCAACTGTGGTCATAAGTCGAGGACTACTTGTATTGTGATGTAGTTGCTAAAAAGCCAAATGGCAAAAGTGCAGATTATGGAAAATAACTGCTGAATTCCATCTATCAGGAGTGCTGTTTTTGATTCTGTGCAATACTGTTCAAAGAGAATGGACGTTGTCTTACCTGAACGTCCCTTTTCTGGGCGCTGCGAACACTATCCATTGCATGGGTTAAGCTTCAGCTTTTGGCAAAACAACTGAGTGTTACTTTAAGAAAGAAAGACTTCCCCTTTCCCAGTACCTAACCCCACCCCCTAGTCCCATGATTCCCCAGTCGTAGCGAAGTTGTGCCGAACAAACCACACTGACAACCGGGTAGGTGAGAACCAAACCACTTTATTACTAACAACATGGAACTTATGAGATAATTACCCTGGCCAGGTACCAGGCAGGCAGCCCAGCGATGGGTGGGTATGGATAGTGTTCGCAGCGCCCAGAAAAGGGACGTTCAGGTAAGACAACGTCCATTTTCCTGTGCGCTGCTCCCACTATCCATTGCATGGGATATACCCAAGCTCAAACTTCAGGGGTGGGGGGCTGACTGCCCCTGGCGTCCTCGCCAGCGAAGACCTGTTGAAGGACTCTGCGACCGAAAGCCGCTTCGGCTGAGTCGTAGGAATCAATTTTATAGTGGCGAATGAAGGGCGACGGTGAAGCCCAAGTTGCCGCTCTGCAAATGTCCCCAACTGAAGCCTGGGTGGCCCAGGCTGCTGACGTAGCTGCGCTTCGGGTTGAATGCGCCATAATCCTGCTCGGCGGGGCTCTGGAGTGCAGTTCATAAGCCAGCGCGATGCAGGCCTTGATCCATCGGCTAATCGTGGATGGCGAGACCTTCTGACCCATAGTAGAGGGGTTGAAGGAGACTAAAAGCGCCTCCGTGTGGCGGAATGAAGCCGTCCTGTGAATGTAGGTCTGGAGAGCACGGCGCACATCGAGAGTGTGCCAGCGCCGCTCTCTGTGGTGTCGGGGTGCCGGGCAGAAGTCCGGTAGTATGAGTTCTTGCGCCCGGTGGAACCACGAATTCACTTTGGGGATGAATGTGGGATCTAGGCGTAGGACCACTGAGGAGTGTTTGAATATGCACAGGTCCTTACGGACTGACAGGGCTGCCAGTTCCGATACCCGTCTCGCAGAGGTGATGGCCAGGAGGAAAGTCACCTTGAACGAAAGGTGTTTAAGCGCCGCTGAACCCAGAGGCTCAAACGGGGGGCCGGTTAGAGCCTGAAGAACCAATGGCAGGTCCCAGGTGGGATAGCGGTGGACGGTCGGGGGGCGCAGGTTGGTGGCCCCGTGGAGAAAGTCTTTGACCGACGGGTGCTGGGAGAGGGTCCGGTAAGGTGCGCAGGAGATCACAGTGGATAGTGCTGCTGCCTGACGTTTCAAGGTGGCTGGTGCCAGGCCCTTATCTAGGCCAGTTTGTAGGAACCTCAATGCTTCCTTTACAGTGGCCACGGAGGGGTCCTTGTGGTGGAGGGACCCCCATTTGCAGAATGCCCTCCAGGTGGCTTCATAGATGCGAGTTGTGGAGGGCCTCCGGGCCGCCTGTATGGTGCTGACCACATCGTCTGGAAGTCCGTCCTTCTTTAGCTTGATCCGCTCAAGTGCCAGACGGCTAGTTGCAGCCACTGAGGGTCTGGATGGTTGATCTCGCCCTGGCGAAGTTGGACGAGGTACGGAGGAATCACCCACTGAGGTTCTATGGATAGGGCCACTAGATCCGCGTACCACGGTCTTCGGGGCCAGTTTGGGGCTACTAGAATCAGGTCGCCCCTCTCCGCCAGTAGCTTCCCTATTAGGCGTGGTATCAACGGCAGTGGTGGAAAGGCGTAAAGTAGGCCTCTTGGCCACTTGCAGCGGAGGGCGTCGTGATCCTCTGCTTGGGGGGACGGATAGCGTGACACGAAGCGGGGAAGCTGGGTGTTGGCCGGTGTGGCAAAGAGATCTATCTCGGGGCGGCCGAACCGGAGGGTCAGCTGCTCGAAGAGCTGAGGGTGCAGCTGCCATTCGCCCTGATCGATTGTGGTCCGGCTGAGCCAATCCGCTGTTATGTTGGCTGACCCTGAGATGTGGTCTGCCTTGATGGATCGTAGGTTCTTCTCTGCCCAGTCGAGGAGCTGTCCGGCCTCTTGCATTAGGCGACGGGATCTGGTGCCCCCCTGTCTGTTTATGTGGGCCTTCGCGGAAATGTTGTCCGTCAGGACTAGAATGTGGTGATCTCGCACTGCTGTTTGAAAGTGGGTCAGCGCTAGCCTGATAGCCCGGAGCTCCAGTAGGTTGATGCTGTCCCGCTGTTCTTGTGGAGACCACTGGCCCTGCGCCACCGAGTTGTGAAGGTGAGCGCCCCATCCTCGCAGGCTTGCGTCTGTGGTCAGAACCAGCCTGGTCTGTTCCAGGAATTCTGCCCCCCTGAGGAGCGCAGGGGAGAGCCACCACCTGAGGGAGCGTCTCACCTGGGGGGTGAGCGTGACCTTGCGGTTGGTGTTGGCTGTTTTTGTTCTCTGGAACGGAAGCAGGAACCACTGGAGGGCACGCGCGTGTCTGCGTGCCCACGGAACGATGCCGAAGCAGGATACCATCTTCCCCAGCAGGCAGGACAGGTGTAAGAGGGTTGTCCGCCGAACTGCTAGTGTCTGTTGAACTAGCGCCTGGATGTTCTGGATTCTGTCTGGGGAGAGGAAGACCTGCCCCCTGGCTGAGTCTATGATCGTTCCGAGATGTAATATTCGGGTGGATGGTTCGAGGTGGCTCTTCTGCAGGTTGATCGTGAATCCGTGGTTGTGGAACTTCTCCAGAACTTGATGCCGGTCGCTGGCTGCTTGATCCCGAGAGGAGGAGAGGATCAGGATGTCGTCCAGGTAATTCAGAATTCGTATCGGGATGGACCTTAGCCTGGCTGCCACGACTGCCACCAGTTTGGTGAAGCTGCGGGGCGCTGAGGAGAGTCCAAATGGCATTGCCCGGTATTGGAAGTGCCGGCCCCCATACTCGAACCTCAGGAATCTTCTGTGGTCGGGGTGGATGGGGACGTGGAGGTAGGCTTCCTTGAGGTCGACGGATTGAAGGAGATCTCCCCTCCTCACCCCCGCTAGAATGGACTGCAGGGAGTGCATCTTGAACCTGTGGTAGCGTATGTGCTGATTCAGCTCTTTCAGGTTCAGGATGGTTCTCCATCCCCCGGAGTGCTTGGGTACTAAGAAAATACTCGAATAGAAACCTGACCCCTGACAGGGTGCAGGGACAGGCTCTATAGCTCTGATCTGTAGGAGGTGTGAGAGCTCCTGAGCCAATAGGAGTCGGAGTTCGGCTGACTGCGGGACCGAACAGCGGGTGTAGCGGGACGGTGGTCGGCCCACGAATTCGATGGACAGGCCCGAAGATATGGTGCGCCTGACCCAGGAATCCGTTGTAGAGAGGGCCCATTGTTGGTGGAAGGCGAGCAGTCTCCCGCCTATTGGATCCCCCGGTGAGTCACTTCCCTCTTCTGGGCGCCCTGAATCCGCCTCCACGGCCGGGGCGCTTGGATTGTTGGTTCCTGTTGCGGTCCCGGAACTGGTGCTTGTCGTGGGACCTGTCTGATGTTTGGTAGTTGGGGCGCTGGGAGAAGGACCCCCTGGGTCCTGAACTGGCGCGAAAGGGCTGGTGAGGATATGGCGAATATCTCCTCTCCTGTCTTCGGTAAACCGTAGGGAGGATCTTCCTCTTATTTTTATCCTCAATTAAGATTGGTTCCAGTGCTGCCCCGAAGAGATCGGGATTCTTGTACGGGGCGGTGGTTAGTTTCCATTTGGACTTGGCGTCTGCCTTCCATGGACGGAGCCAGAGGAGACGCCTGGCCGAAACTGTGGAGGCGAGGGCTCGCGAGGCGAATTTAGCCGAGTTAAGCGAAGCGTCGGAGGCGTATTCCGTGGCCGCTATAATCTTGTTTATATCCTGTTGGAGCCTCGTCGCGTCTGGTGGTAGCCTCTCCTGCATCTGGCGGAGCCAGATCAGAGCTGCTCTGGTGAAGAAGGAGGTGGCCGTCGAGGTCCTGATTGCCCAGGCTACCGCTTGGTGTGTCTTGCGGAAAGTCCCCTCCATTCTCTTGTCCTCTCCCTTAAGGCCGTCTAGGGGGTCTGAGGCGATGACTGACCCGGTGGAGAGGGCCGCGACCGGCTGGTCCACTGCTGGGAGGGTTAAGAGATCCTCTAGCTCCGGAGCCGAACAGTATAGTTTTCTGTCGAGGCTACTGGGACTGGTGAGGGAGGCCGGCTGTCCCCAGGCGTTCTGGATCACATCCATGAACAGCTGCGGGCAGGGGATGTGATCCTTCTCTGTCTTGGCGGATGTGAACAGAGCATCATGCGGCCCTGAGGTAGATGTAGTGGGGTTGACCTCACCGGGTACTCCCAGGTTCGTTGTGGTCCTTGCCTTGTGAAGCAGGGACTTAAACAGAGCTGGGCGGAAGAGACCCCTGAAGGCTGGGGCGTCGGGTGCTAGCCCCTCATCTTCTGAGAACTCCGCCTCCTCTGGTCCATCCTCTGGGTGCTCAGACTCTTCGTCCGAAGAGTCCTGTGGCTGGTGCGAAGGACCCTGGGGTTGAGGTTGATGAGCCCCCTGTGAGGTGTGTTGGTGTTGGGGGCGTACCGCATGTTGCCAGCTAGCTGCCAAAAAGGAGGACATTGCCGAGGAGAGCATGGCCTGAAAGTCCAGTTGTGGAGGTAGGAAGGGTACCCCCTGTGGCCCCATGAGGGGGGCTGCCGTGGGTCTCGTCCCGCCTGTTGGGGCAGCGGCGGCGGTACCTTGGAAGAAGCAAGGTTCCTGTGTATGGGAACCTGCGGCTGGCGTGGTAGGTGTCCTAGCCAGATCGGCTAAGCCCTCCAGGGCGGTTGCGGGCTCGCTCGTCTGGGCTGGTGTTGTGCTCGCAGAGGGGAGCTCCAGTAATGCTTTTTGTGCCTTTGCGCACTGTTTCTCCAGTGCGTTGTGGCGTCTGAGCTCGTCTCTGTCTTGCGCCGTAGAAGTCCTCTCTGCCCCTGGGATGCGGGAGGAGTTGTTGGATCGCTTCCTTGGGCTCTTTTTCGCTGACCTGCTTTTGCGTGGTGGGCTCATCTCCAGTTCTAGATCGGATGATTCAGACATGGCGAGGCTGTTGTCGTTAGGCTGGAGAAATGCTAAGGAGGGCCCTCTAGTGGTGGAAGGTAGCGCCGCGATTCTTGAGAGCCCGAGGGTCTCGCAAGAGGGCCAAGTTCCCGAATATCTCCTCTCCGGTCTGGTTACAGCCGGCAGCTGCCGAGGGAGGCTGGTCCAGATGGCGGCCCGAGGGTCCACCAAGCTGGCCTGAAGTGCGTGGAGCCGGTTAGGAGGGATTGAACGTGCCCAGCGGGCTTAGACTGGAGGCCCGAGGGTCCTGCCAGACGCCGCTGTAAGTGTAGTGGCACGAAGCGTGCTAGCCGGGCGAACCACGGCTGCGCGCTACTTTCCTGGCTCCGCCTCCTCGCGCCACTGAAGGGGGCGCTCTGTGTAGCGTGGGGCGTTCGGGAAGCTTAGGAGCGGCGCCCCGCTACTGGCTGCTCAATGGGGCTGCACGAGCTTCCCAGGGCTGCCCCAAGATGGCGCTGGTCTTCTGGGACCACGTGGGTGGCCGCGGTCCGACTCCCAGCTGAGCCACGTGGCCTGGGCCCTGCTGAGGCGCGCTGAGGCTCCAGGCGGTGGTGCGACGGTCCTGCGGCCACGTGGGCGCTCGTGAGGGCTGCCTCGCCTAGGGAAGCCGCTGAGCCGCTCTTGGGCCTGGACGGCGGCGCTGCTGCTTTGCGGCCACGTGGGCGATCGGGGAAAGCCCCAGACCCGACGCCCAGCTGATCCGTTAATTGAAGAGGGCCGCTGCGCCGCTCCGCCGCTCCTAGAGGCGGCGCGGCGATCCTGCGGCCGCGTGGGCGGTCGGGGAATCCCGAACCCGACGCCCAGCTGATCAGCCGGTTGAAAAGGGCCGCTGCGCCGCTCCGACGCTCCTAGAGGCGGCGCGGCGGTCCTGCGGCCACGTGGGCGGTCGGGGAATCCCGAGCCCGACGCCCAGCTGATGGTAATAGCGGAGGTGCTGCTGCAGCCTCCTCCGGTAAAAAAGCGCTGCTGGAGCTTCGCAGCAGCTCCGCAGCTCCCAAGTACAGCGTGGGTGGCTGTGGCTGAAAGCCCGGCACCCAGCTGGGTAGCGCTGCCTCCCCCGCAGCGCTTGCAAGAAAGAACGCGAAAAGCAACAAAACAGGATAATCAAAAATAAATCAAAGCCTAAGAGCCCTTAGGGAAAGGGAAAGAAACACACTATTGAGAGAAAGAGGAAAGAGAAACCCGAGGGTAACAGGAAAGGAAAAACTCTACCTTGTGCGTAGGAGCTCCAAAACACTGCAGCGTTTGCCAAAGCAACTGAGCTAAGACTGGGGAATCATGGGACTAGGGGGTGGGGTTAGGTACTGGGAAAGGGGAAGTCTTTCTTTCTTAAAGTAACACTCAGTTGTTTTGCCAAAAGCTGAAGCTTAACCCATGCAATGGATAGTGGGAGCAGCGCACAGGAAAATTGTGACAAATTCAAGGAAGGTGCCGAAGGGTTTGAAAACCAAGCCCTATGAGACAAGGTTAAAAGATCTGCATATGCTTAGCCTTCAGAAGAGATACCTGAGAAGAGATTCGATAAGAGTTTTTAAGTATCTGAAGAGCTGCCACACAGAGAATGGACTTTATTATCCAGTGTCGAGGCCAGGATCTTAAAACTACAGAAAAGAAGGTCCAACTACATAATAGGAAGAACTTCATGACATGGTAAGTTTTTCTTTGCTAAGGGAAAAGGCTGAAGGATCATTCCTCACAGATGGTTGGAATTATCTGTGAGTTATGAGTTAGGAATTGGGTATTGCTAGAGAAATTTCTCTAGTCTAGAGAAAGGAAAGGCTAGGGGTGACATGATAGTAGTATTTGAGGGGCTGCCACAAAGAAGAGGGGGACCACTTATTTTCCAAAGCACCAGAATGCAAGACAAGAAACAACGGGTGGAAACTAATCAAGGAGAGAAGCAACCTGGAATTGAGGAGAAACTTCCTAACAGCTAGAACAACTAACCAGTGAAACGGCTTGCCTTGAGAAGTTATAGGTGCTTCATCACTGGAGGTTTTTAAGACCTCCAAGATCCCTTCCAGATCTCTTCTGATTGATAATCTAATAAATCTTGTGCAGACAAGTGTTGAACCAGATGATTTTCAGGACCACGTCTATGACTACGGCTGAATTGGAAGAGCCTAGTGTAGACCAGGGAGCCACCCATGGCCTTATTCATAAACTGCTGAAAATCACACACCTCTTTTCTGCACCTATTACAAAAATAACCTCTATGATCCCAATCTAACAACTTTCCTCAGTCATAAGCTCAGGTAACATGCAGACTAAGGGAACATTGTACAGCTTCGTTTGCTGCATTATTTATGCATAGGAACAATTCAAAATCCTATACAGATAGTCCTCGATTTATAACAGTTCATTTAGTGATTGTTCAAAGTTACAGTGGCACTGAAAAAAGTGACTTAAGACCTTTTTTCACCCTTACGACTGTTGGAGCATCCCCATGGTCACATGATCAAAATTCAGATGCTTGGCAAGTGATTCATATTCATGACAGTTGGAGTGTCCGGGGGTGGGGGTGTCACATGATCAGCTTTTGCGACCTTCTGACAAACGAAGTCAATGGGGAATCCAGATCCACTTAACAACTGTGTTACTAACTTAATGAATACAATGATTCACTTAAGAACAGCAGCAAGGAAAGTCGCAAATTGGGGCAAACTCACTTAACGAATGTTTCACTTTGCAACATAAATTTTGGGTTTAAGTGGAGTCCTAACTCGAGGATTACTTGTATTTAAATATTTTTTCGGCAGTATGTATAGCTGTTGGCACACCATACTATAGCTATAACTCTTCTTTTTAAAGGCTACATAAAACGGGATTGCTGATCAGATTGGAACATTTACAAGCAAACAATTCTAAGTTAGTTTTGGGATTGGAAACAATAATCAGGGCAAACCAGTTTGGCATGTCACCTCATTATTTTTGTCCTGGCTAAGTGTCTGTATCAAACATGTTGTATTTTAGCACACTTACCTAAGCTGGTAGGTCTCATGAGAACATCAAGCACATCATAAAAAGGGAGATTCTTCAACTGAACATCAGGATGCACTGGAGGAACCGAAGGGGATGGCTGCTGCATCTCAAAACGAGGCTTGGTGTCCTGAAGTAACACTGAACCAAGAGGAGAGGAAGGTGATTGGGGAGCGGCCGAAGTTGAAGGTGCAGGATGCAATCCGGGCACGGTTAAGTCAGGTTCAACCGGAGAAGAGCTACTGTCCAGGTTGAAAACTGAAGATTTTAGAGCAGTCAAGTCAGAAAGGCCTTCAATTGTCCTGGGATAGCGACGCCTGTAGAGTTCCCGGATCTTGATCTGAACTGCTGGGCTACAGCCGCTCTTCAGCAAGTGCAGAGCCCTCATTAGGAGGTCATGTTTGCGCCCACTTTTATTACGTCCAGCAAAACCCAGCAACACTTGCAGTTCAGACACCCGAAAACTTGATACCATATTCTAGGAGTAACAACAGATCAAGAATAGGTGAAATGATGGGCAGTGGCAGGATGAACTGACAGCCCTAGGTTAAAAAGTTACAATAAATATGATCAAGTTTTATTTACATCATAACATTGTGTCATGCCATATAGAGGTGGGTTTCTTTTAACCAATTCAGTCACTGAAATACTGTACTGCAATTGGGATGTAGTTAAAAGCCCTACTCAAGCATAACTTTTCATAGAACAAGCAACATTAACCTCCACAATGGCAGCAATAAAGTAAAATATAAGTTCTAATGAAGTGACACATTTATAGCACAGAGTTAAAAGCCCAGATGCTCATTTTGGTACTGTACTGTTTTTGTTTCACAGTTTTTCAGATTTTTATAGCTACAGGGTGTCTCATACCCATCGTCTTGTTCCATGCAGGATATTTGTGATTACAGAGCAGCTCAAAGAAAGCTACAGAATCGGCTTAAATATATCACTTAATCTGCACTCGTTTCTTGGAACACTAAACTAGTGACTTGAGGTGGAATTCTATTTGATAAACACATAAATAAATACAACAGAGCACAAGATTGCCTCCTTAAATTTTCTCATGACTAAATGTTCCTACTCTTCTGAATATTTATTTATCTTTCACAATTTGGCCTTCCTCTGAATACAGATACAGTAGAACCTCTGGTCACGAACACTTTTGACCACGACCAGATTGGGTTACCACCAAAAAATTCACAATTTTTCCCCCCTGTAGCCTTCCACACCGGTTTTTTTTTTTGGTAAGTGCCAAATTTCCAAAATTAGGCTCAGGTCATGACCAAATCGGTTTGCGACCAAAGTTATGGGATGAATTATGGTTGTGACCAGAGGGTCTACTGTAGTCCTTAAGTTACTACAACTGGATCCTGGAATACATTTTGACAAATGAGTCATGCACATGACTGCATTTGATTTTTACTCAATTTTATGACCCTTTTTTTTGACACTGTCTTTAAACAAATCCAGTTTCCCCCTTTGGTTTTGCTTGCCAGAAGCTGGCTAATAAGATCGCAAATAGCGATTGCATGACCCTGGGATATGGCAACCACCGTTGGTTGCCAAGTACCTGAATCACAATCATATGACCACAAGGATGCTGTAACGGTCCTAAGTGTGAGGACCAGTTGTAAATCACTTGTCAGTGAAGTTGTAACTTCAAATGGTCCTAATTAAGATTACAGACCTGAAAATATGACTTTAGTTTTACAAAGAGTTGAGAAAAAGCAAGTCAAAGCATCAGTTTCCAACCGCAAAATCCAACCGCAGGGGCTATAATGATAGGCTTCTATTGTTCCACCCCCATTTTCAAAAGCCATCTTCTATTCCTCAAGGTATTACCAAAATACAACTTCCGGCATCTTTTATCACCGAGTCTGCTCATTTGTCCTAACAAGGCTTGAAGTTCATCAACACCTGGAGGGCTGTAGGACTCCAGTCCCAGGTCTAGAATATTCTCCCTATAAGCAATGCTCCAATAGCAAAAACAAATGAATGATAGGGCTCTGAGAAGCTACCCAGAAGTCTGAAACCTCCCTTTCTTGGAGATTCATCAGAATCTGTCCTTAAACGTCCTGAGAATTGGCCTTAAAAGTCTCCAGACACCTCGTAAAGAGATCTCGCTTGACACATCCACACCCGAAGCCCTTATAAACAGAAGAACATGAACAATCCCCTAAACTCTGCTGAAAATGTTACCTAACCTGGTAACGAAACATTCAGAAAACCAACCCACAAGCTTGGAGAACAAACCTTCACCCTCATCCTGCACCCAAGCTATAGATATTCGCCACTATTGCAAACCTCGTAAAGCGCTCCTTCTATTAAACAGTGTCATCTTAAGAGTCGTGTCCTCTCGGTAGCAGCATCTGCTCTGTGGAACAGCATAGCCCCCTCCCTGGAGATTCAGAAGCTCCCGATCCTGTGAGCCTTCCATAAGGCATTGAAGACCTGGCTGTTCCCCAGGCACTTGAAACAGGGTGGAGATAAGCTCTGTTATCATAGGTGATTAATTGTTCATTGTTTATCTTTGGGTGCCCCTGGAAGGCGAGGATCATATTTTTTTGAGGGAGGGGGGAGTTGTTTTTAATCCTGTAAACTACCCAGAGTTACTTGTGAAAGGTGGGTGTTACTATTTTATTTTTACATTTTTATTTATTTGCATCCCATCTTTATTATTTTTACAAACTCCTCAAACATATCCAACACAACTTCCACCTCCCATTTTCCCCATAACAACCCAACCTGTGAGGTGGGCTGGGCTGTAAATGATAGAAATAAATCCCCACCTAGAGAAAGACCTCCAGGAGTAAAATTGGAGGTGGCAATTCTCCACCTCTCTCTACAGTATCGAAACCTCTTCTAGAGAATTAGGGGATCCTTCAAAGCATTATAATCCCATTCTATATTATGCTGCAAGGTACAAAATGATTATTTTTAAATCCTTGATTAAATTCAGATGATGATAATAGCTTGACAATATGTGGGCAGTCAAGGTGGAACTTCCTAAAGCAATTATTAGAAGAAATTGAAAATATACCAAACACATAAGTAATCTATTTATTTTTGATGCAGAAAATATAAGTATTAGGGATATTAAGAAAAGATAGGTAAATGGCATTTCTTTTCCTTCTTCCTGGAATTATTTCAATTAAAGCTGAGTTGATTTTGGAAGTATGTTAAAAATCAAGAGTCAAGCGTCCTTATTTTTCTTTTCGCATCCATATTAATTCTCTACTATCATTTCTCAGTTTCTTGCCTTTCATCCTGGCAAACTCTGGCTTAAAGAATGGCAAAATATGTTTAGGTCTTACACCAATTTCAGCAAGTTATCCTGATTTGCTGCCTTGGGTCCTATGTTTCTCTGTAGTTCTTCCTGTTTAACCAGGCAATTTGGACAGCTCTGTGCAGTTGAAATTATTTTTATATTTAATGATTTGTGGGGAGATGGGAAAAGAGGAAGTTGGGCTTCTTTGCATTAGAACGTTGTGGTCCGGAGCTGGCAGCAGAGTCGGACAGTGAGGGGGCTGGGGAGGAACATGGCCCAGTCCTGTAGTCAGGGGAAGGCCCGGATGAGAGCTCTGCGTCAGAGGCAGAGATGGGGCCAGGGCCATCTGGGAGTGATGCGCGGACTCCGGAGTCTCCAGAGTCGGACAGCAAAGAGGCAGAGGAACAGGAGGAGCCTGTTCCTAGTGCCCGCATGCGCCAGAAGGCACGAACAGTTAAAACAAAAGGGACGACTCGGGAATTGTAACTTGCCAGTTACAATCTTCCATATATCATGATTGTCAAATCTACTCTCATTATTCTAATGTCAATCAAAGCTTTTATATACAGATAGTCCTCGACTTACAACAGTTTGTTTAGCAACCATTCAAAGGTATAATGAGGACCCAGTTTGTGGGGGCATTAAGCTGACTTTGTAAAATATACAAAAGTATGAAGGCTATTGCTTAACGCATTGTAAGCCGCCTTGAGTCTCCGGAGAAGGGCAGCATATAAATAAAAATTTTTAAAAAAAGGCCTGGAGATGATTGGACCCTCGCATAGGTATAAAAGAGGAGCAAAGGCATATAGGCACTTTGCATGAAAGCAACGTTGTTAATTCTGTTCCCAATCGGCATCTCTGTTTGATTCTGGAATCCATATGGCTTTGCCAAGTAGGTCTTTGGCAGAGTGTCAAGGGAGATAAAGGTTGGTGATTATCCCGAAGGACTTCTCCGGAAGGATTTTTTGCAACTAATTGGGCTCAGCTATGAATGAATGTAAATTCACAGCTGTTGCAATAAGAGGTTTTTGGGGCTACTCCTGCTTTAATGACTCAGGAAGCCTCGGTCACAACGTAGAATCAAAACTCTCTTCATGCAACATTCTTTCTACAATATTCTTTTATTTCTCTCATTTTTCCAGCATTCTCTTATATGCAATTTTTCTTCAATTGCAGGCCCACCAGTCATCCTTTTTCATCATTCTCATTAGCATCACACATTCTTGTATAGCACTGGGTGATACCATTTTTCCATGCTGTTGAAAGCATCCCCCATATTCTTTTCTTATATACATTTTCCATTGTTTGTTGGGAGAGTAATGTCATCTAATACATTTTAAGATAGAATTCATACTTTCCATTCCTGCAGTTGTTCGCTTTTCTTTTGTTACATTTTTTTCTTAGGTTATTTCTGGGTTTTTCCATTGTTAACATACAATTCTCACAAATCTATTTCTACCAGCATATGTAAAGATATAAAGCAAATTTTTGTTGTATACATTCACTCCTTAATTCATGATAAAACCTACACTTTCCTTCATGTGGAAAGGAACTTCATGGCACCATGTTCTAAGAATTATCACATCCTTCCTTTTTTCTTGGTTTCACATGCACCTATTTTCATTCATTCCATTTGCCAACTCGTTCTCATTTACTCCTTTTTACATTGCCAGTTACAATCTTCCATATATCATGATTGCCAAATCTACTCTCATTATTCTAATGTCAATCAAAACTTTTATATACAGATAATCCTTGACTTACAACAGTTTATTTAGCAACTGTTCAAAGGTATAATGCACCGAAAAAAATAACTTATGGCCATTTTCCCCACTTACGATGGTTGCAGCATCTCTATGGGCATGTGGTCAAAATTCAAACGCTTGTTAACAAATGCTGCGACTATTAATATTGCCACTGGGTTACATCTGATAGATCAGGGGTCCCCAACCCTTGGGCCGCAGCCCACTACTGGGCCTTTGCTCGTTTGGAACCAGGCTGCAGAAGCAAGGGGTGAGTGCATGCATGCAGTTCCATTTGTGCGAGTAGCGTGTACGTGTGCCTGCCACTCACACAAATGTGAATAGCATGCATGCTTGCCTACCATAGCTCCGCCTACCTCCCCTCCACCTGTCCACAAAGATGGTAGATGATATTTGTCTCTTGACACAGAGTATGTTAAAAATATGATCTATATAAAGATCATCATCTATCATCTGGTGAAAAGTCCCTGCCTCCGTCCATTTTTTTTTCTTATCATTCTTTTTTCCCCAAATTTTAAGCTTGGGTTTCCCCATAAATTAACATGGGAAAGAGCCTAATGCTTTTTATTAGACTATACTTCACAGTTTTCTAACTGATGTGTTTCCAGAGACACACATCATGTTTTTTCTCATTTTTTAGTATCCCCCTTTTCCCCCTGACATATCAGTCACATGATGTCACAATTTACACCTGTGGTGCTAGAAGTTTCCTATCCCTAATTTCATTGTTAAGTGAGTACTATCTGAGAAGCCTGAGTAGCGTAGGGGGCTAATGCCTCCTACTAAAGGCAGCAATTAACATCCAGCTGCCTGCAATTTCTGCGAGTTCAATCTTAGCCAGGCTCAAGGTCAACTCAGCCTTCCATCCTTTCTAAGGTAGGTAAATTGAGGACCCAGTTTGAGGGGGCAATAAGCTGACTTTGTATAAATATACAAAAGTATGAAGGCTATTGCTTAACGCACTGTAAGCCGCCCTGAGTCTCCGGAGAAGAGCGGCATATAATTCAAATTAATAATAATAATAATAATAATAATAATAATAATAATAATAATAATATATTTATGCAACTTCTGAAGTTTATTCTTCTTGGGAGTTTGGGGACATATTTTGCTATCTTCTTGTAAAATCCAACCTCATCTCCACTTTGACTTTATATTATTTGGATGGTGTCTAGTCTTTCAGTTTTTAGAGAAATTGGTGTTTTCAGCTGTGCAGGAATACATGCAGCACCAATAAAGGAGAATATTGGTAGGTCAGAGTTGAAATGAGGGGTCCTTGGTGCTCTCTGAGCTTGCTTGGTTTCTTGCATACATTTCATTACCCAAACTAGGTAACATCATTGGTGCTAGTCTTAACACCAGTGCTAGGACTGATGTTACCTAGTTTGGGTAATGAAAAGTCTGCAGGAGAGCAACCAAGCTCAGAGAGCACCAAGGACCTCTCTCACACAGCACCGGTCAGCAGTTCCTTAAAGAAGCTGTGTGTTTTCCCAGGATTACACTTCCATAACTACAATGCAATCCTGGGAAAAGTCTCACTTAATCTGAGTAGTTCTCAGCTGTTATTGGCGCACCTGCAAACACCCCAAAACAATTTTCTCTCCAAAACACAGCACGGCCATAATAGCACTGTGATAAATGACAAAAGAAATGAGTAGAAATATACTTTTGCAATTTCAAGTACTTTACATTACAAAACTAATTAACCGTCTCTTCATTTCAACAGTCAAAGAAATTAAGTATACAGTATTATTTGGGTAATCAATATTGAACATGTCAGGTTGCCATTTAATGTTTCACAGGAGAAATTTTCCACAATGGAGAGTGAAACCAAATATGTAGAGCATATTTTTTTTAAAAATCAGGACAGAATTCTCAGTTAAGAGTATTGAATACACATGGAGGTATTGTTAAACTATAACATCTTAATTTCCCTTTTTAATAGCTCTTAGGCCAACAAACTTTCCAAAGACTGTGTCATAAATTAAAATTTGAGCTTCATCTGAAACACTAAAATCAAATTAAATAGAAGATACTGGGGG
This sequence comes from Masticophis lateralis, assembly GCA_030761175.1. Lineage (NCBI taxonomy): Eukaryota > Metazoa > Chordata > Lepidosauria > Squamata > Colubridae > Masticophis > Masticophis lateralis. Next base: position 274,452,971 of record JAUDYJ010000002.1, on the reverse strand, counting down.
AAAGGAAACAGCAGTCCAAGAAGGTTCTTTCAAATTATACTTGTACTTTTATTCTTCTCTCTTTGGCCATTAATAAAAATATTTTGTGCACTAAAAAGTGTTACTTTAATGTCAGAATAAAATCATAACCAAAAAAAGTTAGAACCTGCATATCCCCCCCTCCCCAATACAATCAGTCCTAGACTTATGACCAAAATGGAGCTCAGAATTTCTGTCATAAATCATGACAACTGCAAATCAAGTCACTCTTGCAACCAATCTGATTTTACAATCTTTTCTGCAACAGTTGTTAAACAAACGTGGCAATTGTTAAGCAAGTCAATGCATTCCTATGGGTGTTTATTCCTGGAAATTGACTGAAAAGGGCAATTTCTGGCTAAAGCAGCCGTAAACAGAATCACATGACTGCAGAGGGCTCCAAATTTGAAAAGATAGCAGGTTAAGAAGTGTGAAAAATAAATATAAATATATAAACTGGCCTTAAGACCACAAGGTTATCACAAGGGTTGCCACTTTCAGAAACCTAGAATTGGATCCCAAGTACCTTTTGGGAGAGGGGCCCATCATAACTACAAACACTTGCTAAGTGACTGGTCATTAAGTGAAAATTACCTATAGTTAAATCTACAAAGCATTGTTAGATTTGTTAACTGACGTGACATAATCCATGAGTATTATCTTCAGCTCAGTGATCTGTATCTAACAATAATGAATTCAAAAGCAGATTGCCTATAAAGGCTTTCAGACTTCTTCAGGAAAGTATCTTCGCATCAGGACTCCAGGAGTAAACCCAGAGATTAAAAGCCCAACCTTGCCTATTTTTTTAAACAGGTCTCAACAATAGATGGGACTGCCTCTCAAGTATGTAGAATATTATACTGGATCCTGACACTTGGAGAAGGCCTGGTACTTTCTGTGGTTCAATTGAGAGAATGAAACCCAGCCGGGTAAAGCAGAAGCTTAAAAGAAAAGGGCCTTTCTGAGAATGGAGGGGAGAAGAAGGACGCAACAAAGGAAAAATAGAATTAGGATCTGAGAAGGGGTTAGGTAGATAATAAGCACAGGAAAAAAATGAATATAGTTTCCAAAAATCCCTCTTTATGAAAGTGAGAAACGAAGCTGTTTTCCTTGTCAAAAGAGCCTGGCATGGAATGAACTCCACTAGAAAGAGAAGCTCGGAAGAAGGCAAAGGAGAAATGTGGACTGAGTAACTCCAGAGCTACAGGCTATGAAGGGATACAAAAGCTCATCGTTCTGGGCCGCAGGTGAAGCCAAACTGAGTGGATTGCTGGTGGGAAAGGAAAGTCTGAGAAACACAAAAGGAGGTACTGCTTGGAGGAAGGCGTGGGCTAGGGGTGAGTTAATAAAATAGGAAGGGGGTTGATAGGGCTTACTAAAGAAATAAGGGGAATTGTTAGGGGATACTTAGACAATGGGGGGCTGACAGGGGTGATTTAAGAAATAAGGGGGGCTGAGAGGAGTCTTAAAAATGGAAGGGATTGGAGTGATTTAGAAAATAAGGGGGACTGATAGGGTGCCTTAATAAATAAGGGAATGGCTTAGGGGAGACTTAGGGAATAAGAGGGGCTGATAGGGGTGCTCAAGAAATAAGGTGAGATTTGGGAGAAAATATCAGGGAGCTGATAATAGTGACATAAGGGGGCTAATAGGGGTACTCAAGAAATAAGGGGATTTGGGGGGGACTTAGGAAATAAGGAGGGTTGATTAGAAATGAGGGGGTTAGAGTGAGTTAAAAATAAGGGGGCCTGCTAAGCTTAATTTAGCAAATAAGGGGGATTGCCAGAAGCGATTTAGGAAATGGGGGGGGGGCTGATAGGGGTGATTTAGGAAATAAAATAGCGCTTTGGTAGAGGTGACTTGGGAAATAAGAGGGATTGACAGGGGTCACTAAGGACAAAGGGGGGGGGTCATGGGGAGACTTAGGAAATAAGGGGGCCTGATAGGGATGACCTAAGTAATAAATCTGCTGTATGATTCTTGATGAATGTATTTTTATTTTTATGTACACTGAGAGCATATGCACCAAGGCAAATTCCTTGTGTGTCCAATCACACTTGGCCAATAAAAAAATCTATTTTATTCTATTCTAAGTGGGACGTAAGGGTGACCTAAGAAATAAGGGAGGGTTTTAGGGCAAGTTAAAAAATAGGGGGGGCTGATAAAGAGTAACTTAGGAAATAAGGGGGGGGGCTGATAGGGGTGACTTGAGAAATTAAAGGGATTGATGGAGTGACTTAAGAAACAAGGGAGGGATTTAGGAGAGACAGAAAATAATGGGGGGGGGGAGGCTGATCAGGGTGACCTAAAAAATAAGGGAGGGGTTTAGGGCAAGTTAAAAAATAGAGGGGGGCTGATAAAAAGTAACTTAGTAAATAAGGAGGGGGCTGATAGGGGTGACTTGGGAAATTAGAGGGATTGATGGGGTGACTTAAGAAACAAGGGAGGGATTTAGGAGAGACAGAAAATAATGGGGGGAGGCTGATAAGGGTGACCTAAAAAATAAGAGAGGGGTTTAGGGTGAGTTAAAAAATAAGGGGGGGGGCTGATAAAGAGTAACTTAGGAAATAAGGGGGGGGGGCTGATAGGGGTGACTTGAGAAATTAAAGGGATTGATGGAGTGACTTAAGAAACAAGGGAGGGATTTAGGAGAGACAGAAAATAATGGGGGGGGAGGCTGATCAGGGTGACCTAAAAAATAAGGGAGGGGTTTAGGGTGAGTTAAAAAATAGAGGGGGGCTGATAAAAAGTAACTTAGTAAATAAGGGGGGGGCTGATAGGGGTGACTTGGGAAGTAAAGAGAGGTCTGGCAGAGGTGACTTGGGAAATTAGAGGGATTGATAGGGGTGACTTAGGAAATAGGGGGGCAGTCAGGTGAGACAGCCAAGTTCAGTCCTCCTGTGCCGATTTAAATTAAAACAAAACAAAACACGTGTTTCCTTCCCCCCCACCTCCCGCATCCCCGCGAACGTGGGAAGAAGCCCTCCCTTTGTTTTCACCTGCTCTCCGAAGCGCCGAGAGGTAGCTCTGGGAGCCCTCCGAAGCCTCCCGCCGGGACAAGAGTCCGGCAGAGACAGGAAGATGGGCCTTGTAGTCCGAGGGCGACCGGAAGGAAACGAAGGTCGGGGGGGAGGGTGTTTATATATATATAAATATATATTAAATATAAATTTATATATTAAATATAAATATAAATATATAAAGACCGAGAATGGGAGGGAGGGAGGGAGGGAGGGAGGGGAGGAAGGAAAGAAGCCGCCAGGGTTGCTCCCCCACTGCCGACCTGACCCTGCGCGCGACTCCCAGGCGTCGGACTACAATTCCCATCAGCCTCGGGGAGTCCGTTGGGAGGGAGGGAGGGAGGGAGGAAGAAAGGAAGAGCGCTCCCCTCCCCCCCCCCCCCGAAAACCGGGGCTCACGGGAGGAGGAAGGATTCCCCGCGGGGGGGGGTGGGGGCGGGGAAGCGGCCCCCGCTCGCGCTCACCCTGAGCTCCTCGAAATCCGCCATTTTCTACCCGCCGCCTGGCTCAGCCTCCGCCGCCGGCACCGACGCCGCCGCGGCCGCCGCCACCATCCTGCAGGGTCGCCCGATGCCGCCGCCTCCTCCTCCTCCTCCGCGCTGACGCGAGCGTGAGGGTGGGGGAGCGGGACCGCCCCGTGGCCCCGCCCACCCGACTGCGGAGGCCCGCCGGCCGTTAAAAGGGGCGGGGCTGGAGCGCGAGCGCGCTTTTCCCGCCCTTTTCGAGCGAGGCGCGGAAAAATAAATTAAAAAAATTAAATAAAAAAAAAAAGAGGGCTCGCGACTGAGGCAGCCGGGCCGACGTGGCTGAGGGAAGCGCTACTTGCTCGTCGGAATTCTCGGGGTTGGCATTGAGAAATCTGAGGGAAATGGTCCTCCGGAGAAAAGGGAGGAAGATGACCCTGGTCCGGGGAGCCTTGTGGGCTTCCGTGCAAAAAGGACGGGGACATTGATAAGCTAAAGAAGAATAGGACAAGAAAATCCTGCTTGATGAGATTACCTGGTGTGGTCAGGAAACGTTCGGAAATAAATTGAAACGAGCACGGAGAGCAAAAACCGCTGCCAAAAAACGGATCCATTGCCTGCCTCTTTAGAGCAGTACAGGTGGTCCCAGACTTACGACCACAATGGAGCCCAAAATTGCTGTTAATTACTGGCTTCCCCAGCAGCACGAAGCCGAGTCCTCGTCCCCTTTTATTTCATTTACAGTGAATTCCTCTCCAGCAAAGTCTTTGCTCTCCCGCAGTCTTTCAAGATACTTCACAATTACCAACCTTTATCAGCCTTGGAGAGCAGCCAGGCCGATATCTTTTACAGGATGCAAAACTTGGCAAGAATGCAATAATGAACTAATGGTCTCCTGCAAACTTCACTCCCCTTTCGCTCCTCTTTTATTCCCTCTGGGAGGAGCCCTTCATCGTCCACTTGTGGCCTTACTCCCAAGTCGACCCTTGTTCTTTAGCTGTTCCCTTTGTCTGGCAACTCTGTGCATGCGCACACTGGGAACAGGCTCCAGCTGTTCCTCTGCCTCACTGATGTCTGATTCCAGAGGCAGCTGATAACTGGCATCCGGCCCTGGCCCCCTCTCTGCCTCCGACACAGAGCCCTCATCAGAGCCTTCCCTAGACTCCAGGACTGGCGCACGTTCCTCCCCAACCTCCTCACTGTCCGAATCTGTTGCCAGATCCACTGGCGGGCCACAAAAGAACCTCTATAATGCATGAGCCAGAAAGGGGGCTGCGAAAAGTTCTATAGACCCTTCACATCCTAGATATAAACTTTCAATTTCTTCCTTTAAGATGATGCTATAGCAGCGACGGCTAACCTTTTTGCCGTCGCGTGCCAAAATGGGGAGGAGTGGGGGGGGGGTCATGCATGTGCATGCCCACACCTATAATCCAATGTGCCCTGCAGATGCGCACAACCCCCCATGCTCCCCCCACTTTTGGCACGTGATGGCATGGTAGGCCAGGTAGGCCCGTTTTACGCCCTCTCCAGGCTCTAGGGGCTTTCTAGGATCCTGAAGAGGGCAAAAACAGCCTCCCCCCCCACCTGGAGGCCCTGTGGATGCCAGAAGCAGCCCATTTCTGACTTCCGGTGGGCTGGAAGGCCATTTTTTGTCCTCCCCAGGCTCCAGAGGCTTTCTAGGAGCCTGGGGAGGGTGAAAATGGCCTTCCCCCCAACCAAGCCAGAAATGTTTCATTTCCCGACTTCCGGTGGGACCGGAAGGTGTGTTTTTCTCCCTCCTCAGGCTCCAGAGGCTTTCCAGGAGCCTGGAGAGGGCGAAAACAGCCTCTCTCCCCTGCCCCCCCCCAACTTCCATTTCCCAACTTCCAGTGGGTCCGGAAGGCCGAAAATCAGTTGGCCGGCGCACACGTGCGTGGAGCTGAGCTAAGGCAACACTGAATTAGGTGCCCAGAGATATGGCTCCACATGCCATAGGTTAGCCATCATGGCGCTATAGCATATTAAGTCTAATATTTTAATATAACATGAACATGTTTCAAGATGTACATCATTAACTACAAACTGGTATAAATGCAGAAGACAGAGAAAATGGGCAAGGCAGAAAAATTGCAGAGTTGCTGATTCTTACACGCTTTGAGAAATTAAGCTCAAAGAGAAATGGAATTATGATAAAATCTTTATCAACTTTGGTTTTACATGAACCGACACAGAGATAAGTGGACTGTTGAAAGTAAGAAAAATAGCTTGAATCCTGCAAAAGATCCAAAGATTGTAGGATAGTCACATGATAGAGGGAAGGGCTCCTAAACTGCTATTTTGCTTCTGTCTTCCCCAGGGGAAACTTCAAATAAACCCTAAGCAGAGCAATTAAGATAGGAAAGTAGCAACCCAAGTTAGTCAATAGTGATTACTAGCTGCCATGAATGAGTTTAACTCTCAGGAGCAGCTCAATTACAAGCAAATCTTGACAGATTTATGGATGTTATTTCAGAGCTCTGACCTTTGAGAATTCACGAATGGGTTTAGCCCCAGAAGACTGGAGAAGGATAATGTTCCTGACTTCAAAAAGAATAAAAAAAAGGAGCTGGGTAAATTCAGACAGTCAGCCTGGCATTATTATTGATCATAATTATGTAACATTCAGCAGTTGGTTTTTAAGCATTTCTAGCAGGAGCCAGCATGGGTTTGTCAAGAACAAATTAAGCCAAACTACGACAATTTCCTTTTTTGATAAGCGACCCCAGGAATTTTTTAGTTTAGCTTGAATTTAGCAAAGTATTTGACTAATTGGCCCATGAAATCTCTAGTAAAATTGACAGCATGTGAGCTGGCTTATGTTAATAATTAGTCATATTCAACAAGTGTCATTGGTTCAGCTGTGAAATCCACTTACCTTCACTACCGGTTTGGGAACGGGAGCGTGCGGGAGGGTGCATGCGCTATACATGCACCCACCTCTTCTGCGCATGCGCAGAAGGTAAAAAAACGGGACGCAATGATGTCCCGGTGGGTGGGCGGAGCCTCCCACCGCCGGTGTTATTGATTCAGCAAGCTGGATAGAACCGGGTGGATTTCACCACTGCATTGGTTCCATGTCAAGTTGGACAGTATTAAATGGTGTACCATTTAACGTTATTCTATTCTGTTCTTTATTCTGTACTTGCCAATATATTTGTTAGTGAACAATGGTCCAGCTGCAAAATAAGCAGGGGTCTCCCAACTGCTGCATAAACCGAAGGATAGTGTGATAATTAAGAAAGATCATGATTCTTTTCTACTTTGCATTGGTCAGATGTCACCTAAATGATTATATCCAGTTCTGGTTAACACAATTTAGGAATGGCATTGACAATCGAGAGAATAGCTACCAAGATGATCAGAGATCTGGAAGGAAAGGCTGGTAAACTTTAGCCTGGCAAAGAGAAGACTGCATGCAGACTTCATAGAAGACCAAGCAGAGTTATCAGGTTGTCCCAGAATAACAAAGTTGGAAGGGACCTTGCAGGTCTCGTAGTCCAGCTCCCTGCTCACTCAAGAGACTTTATACCATTTCAGACAAATAGCTGTCTAAGCCTTTTTTTTAAAAAACCTTCAATAATGGAGCATCCACAATCTCTAAAGGCAAGCTGATCGTTGTCACTTTCCAGAAATTACTTTTTATTTCTAGGTTGGATCTCCACTTGATAAGTTTCCATCCATTGTTTGTTGTCCTGCCTTCAGGTGCTTTGCAGAATAGGTTGACTTCCTCTTTGGCCCCTTAGATACTGGAAGATTGCTATCAGTCCTTCATTAGATTAGACATAGCTACCATACTTCCTGTTTATCACATGTTTTAGTCTCCAGTCCTACATATCTTTGTTGCTCTTCTCTGCACTCTTTTAGTCTCAGAAAATACAACAGAAATCCTTAAAATTATGAGCAAGTAAATTTTGCTCAGGCATCGTGAAAAATAGAATCTAATGAGAACTGTTCAACAATGGAACAGATTGCCTTGGGAGGTGATATACTCTTCTTTGCTGGGAAATTTCAATGGTCCCCCTTCAAGGACAGTGTAATAGGGTTTTTTTGTACTGGACAGGGGGTTGGACTTGAGTTTCTTCCAATTCTTACGGTCTGTGATTTTACTGTAAACCAGATAAGAAAGCTAGTAATTTATATTAGAATTAAAGAAACCCTATTACAACACCTGGGAAAGTTTTCATAATATGTTACACAGGCAGTTATTCAAATTAGAGGTATGAAGCCACAAAACTCCTCTCCACCTAAAATCAACTGCTTACAGTTTTACCACCAGCTTTACTAGGACGCATTAATTTTGACTGATGCTGTATTTTATTTATTTAAACCATATTTACTTTTTGCTGAGTTTGTATAATGCACTCATGGTTTAATATACATTGTTGCCGGGGGTTGCAATACACAATGAATACTGTGGTTTCTCTTCAGATCGTATAAATCTTTCGCCTTTTAATACACAATGAATCATAAGCTTACCACACTGGCTAGATTCACACATCACAACAGTTTGAACTAAAATGACTATAGGGAGTCATGTTAGGAAGCCAACGATTGTTTTAGCATGTATGAACAGGCCATCCAATTAAGCTACAACAAATATATCTGGGCACAGCCTGTTAATTGAACATAGCAATTATACTTTATTAATTCAGGTTTAGCTGGTAAGGTAAAACCAAAGTTTTTTTTTTTAAAGTGATAATTTTATTATGTAAAATTCTTACCCATGGTCAACTGAAGCAATTTCAGTTAAATCTGTTTTCAGGATATGTATAACACACACTGAAAAGTAACTTCTTGAGATGCTTCTGCATAACCTAATGGACTAAAATGTAATCTGTAAGTCTAAGGCTCAAGAGTACTGTGCAGGCATGCTTATTTTTCTTTCAAAAGTTTTGTCCGTAATCAACATGAAACATTAAAGTTTGTTTTTCATGCATGTTACAAAAAACATCCCGGACCATAAATTTTCCGAACACATTTTAACCTAGTGTGTTGAATGAATTCAGCCTACTGAATTTATTGTATGCCTTAATATATCATGTTGTTGGAAGAAACATCCTTGTAGGTTCTGCTCCAAGTGGGGACAAAGACACTGGAGACATGGAGACTGCTTGGAAAGATGGTTTAATGGTGGACAGGATCACATGGCTTGAGTTCCTGAACAGAAAAGGGGCAGATACAGGGAGTTCTCGGGTTTTATGCTCTCTCTGGCTTTGAACTTCCTGGGGCCCAGAAAGAGTATTCTGATTGGTTCTCAGACTTCCAGGGGGTGGGGGTCTTAGCTAGCCTTGCTGGCTGATGGTCACATGTGCTTCCCTGGTCACATGCAGTGAGTTTCTGCTGCTATTGTGTAGAGGGCTAATCCTATCTTGCTGGATATTTGGCAATTCCTACTATGGCTGTGCCTGAAGGAGATAGATCTTTGTTATGTAGAATAGACTGGCCCAGGCCTTCATGGCCCACTGATAAAGGGTGGGGGCAGAAAGATGGGAGCTGCTTCAAAGCATGCTTATCCATTTCTCATCCAGGAAAATACAATATTCTGCCTTTTTAATATTTCCCAAAAATATTTCACTCTTCCAGGAGAGGGGTGGGTGCTAACTTCCTACAATCCCTACTCTTTTTTTTTTCTTTTTTTTTTTCAAAACGTGAGTTTTCAAACAAGTTCTTGGCAAACTAAAATTAAAATTGATCAGATCAGGGAGACTTGATAGGTGCTTTTAATTGTTCTAATGCAAAGGGGAAGGCATTGATAGAGGCAACAGAAAAGGATTTCTTCAGTGGCTTCCAAAAGCTTTCAACCATGAAGGTCTAGCAGCCAGGGGAAAAGTTCTGGTAAAAATTTTACAGTATCCAATTTTCCATGCCAATTAATTTCAGATTTCAGATATCACTTTCTGTGAGCTTTCAGTCAGGTTTCAAGCAAACACATGTCCCCTTTTTTTTCTCACAGCCATGGTTTTCCTTTAAATTACAGGCTGCCCATTTCATGGGTTAGTTACTGAACCTGCCCTAGCTCTTACTTTAGTGCATCCAGGATTTGTGAGTTCAAATTGAGGTTAGCCAGTTCAAATTGAGGTTATCCAAGCTTTTTTCTTTCTCTTTTTTTCTTTTCCTTTCTTTTCCTTTCCTTTTTTTTTTTTTTTTTTTTTTTTGGTGTTACACACAATGAGCCCTGGAACTTCTACTCATGAGACCACCAGTGCAATATATCTTTCTTTACTGGGCAACTGGGCAGCATCGTTTGTGAGTCACAGTCAGGGCTTGGGTTTTGGATATCACTTTTCTGCTATCTCTTCAAGTGAGGGGATTGCCTGAGGGGGATTATCCCCTCCCCCATGGAATTAGCAGGGAGATATGACTACTTGGGCTTTTAGTGCCACAGAGCAAAAAATCAACCTAGGAGAAGCTTTGTGTGGAGGTAAGTGAAGGGAATAGTTTCAGTCTAATTCTGAATGGTGTGTCTCTCTACGTGTGCATGTGTATGCAGCTACTTTTACAATACAAGCAATACAAACATTTTGGACATATTTCTCCTCCCCACGAAACAGAAATCTAAAGTGTACATAACTTGCTGTGGCAACCACTCCCAAATACAATTCTTACAATAAACTGATTACAATATAAATGAGACAAGAAAGAAAACCTAACAATGAATTTCCACCCTCCCCAGTCTTTCCAGCTGTCTTCTGGGGATTGAAAAGAGTCTTTTAGTCTTTACTTGTCCATCTCAGGATCTTTTTTTTTTTTTTTTCCCACGTTTGCTGGGGTTGCATGCTTGGTGGTAAGGCTGGTCACTCAGGCTTGGGAAGGTCTGCTCCACTCTGATTGCTGTGCTGACTTTCAGTGAAGACTGGATTCAAACTCAATTCCTGGTTCAAACAGATGGAAGGTCTCCTCTGGAGGCAGCATCTGGATCCATGTGCTCTGCTTCCACAGGTTGCAGAGTCCTCTGTGCAGGGCTGAATGCCATTAAGATAGGGTCCCCTCCCCCTTTCGTGGGTAATCTTTCCAGGAAAGGCATTGTAACAGGATTAGAGATGGGTGGGGGGTAGATAGCTTGCAGGCAGAGTTTGAGAAGAACCAACACAACATTATTGCAGTTACTAAACAGATAATGCAGCTTCAACAACAACCAAAAAAAAAAAAAACAGTTTCAACAAAATGGAGACACAACAGATAAGAAAAAACTGGATTCACATGCTTCAGGAAAGAGATGAACAGGTAGAAGGCATTTAAACACATACAGTAAATGCAAGACTGATTTTTTTCTTTTTTCTTGTAAATGAACTTAAAATGTTTCCTCATAAACTTGAGTTGTTACTTTAAGATACAGAGAGGGAAGGAGAGAGAAAAAAAACAGAAATAATATGAGAAGTCCTCTTTTAATCTGTATTTGTTGGCCAGACAAACACAGGGCAAAGGCTCCTTCTTTATCTCTCTCTCTCATTTTTCATTGCTTCAACCTCTTTTTTTTCTTTTCTAACAATTTAAAATTCTTGTCTCTAGAGATCAGATACATTTTACAGTTACAATTACCTCGAGGGCACACAAAGACTTGGACATACACACATAAAAACAAGGAGGACAAAGAGATGAAAACAGAACTCTGAGATTTACACACACACTGATCATTCCCGCCATAAATCTCAGTTAAATTAGGGAAGGCACAAATCTTAACAAACATACCACGTGGTTACATAGAAGACAGAGACAAACAAACAAACAAACAAAAACCCCAACATTCCTATTTATACATTTCCCTTTTCTTTTAAGTACCTTTATTTAGCCAAATTTGTCTCCCGGTGTTATCTTTTAGCCTAACCCATTACTACACAATTTCCTCAATTCACTTTTACTCATGCCAGCTAAGACTGGCACCCGCCTGGCGTCCCAGGCCATAATCAACTCTTCCAGGGGATTTTCCACTGCCCTTGAGCTACAGCTTCCCATGATCCTTGAAATGTAAGGCTCACTTTGGCTCAGCCGGGCAATTCTCCTTCGTTTTTCAGAAAAAAAAAAAAGGTTCTGAGAAGGACGCAGATTTCCTTTTGGGAAATCTGCCTGGGTTTTTCGAATCCAAAAAGGGGATCCGGGAGGACCTCACTGCCCCTACAGTTAGTACCAGTACCTCCCCGTGCACACGCACCTCGGGCTGCTTTTCCTTTGAACACCGGGACTCACTTTTCTACTTTTTATTACTCCCCCTTCACATGCTTGGCTTTCACTCGGCTTCCATTCCTTTAAAACACAAAGTTTCACATTTGGCTTCCCCCCCTTGCTTTCTCTATCCTACTGATCATGGCTCGGTGGAGCTAGCAGTAGGCAGAGGTGCGGCTAGAGGTCACTCAAAGAGGTGAAATCAGACTGTTTTCCAGGTGGAATCCCACACACACACTTCCTCCTTCCCTAACAGAAGGTCTTGTGCTCTGGCAAAACCCCCATGCTCTCCAGACTGTTAGTCTTTCTGCGGTTAGGAAATGCACAGAGAAAGCAAGATCCAGCTGTGATTGGGAGAAGGGCCTTCACTCACACACACGCAGGCATACACACATTTCCCATGCTTTTCCATGCTTTAAAATTAAAATTTAGAGGTACTCACCTTCTTTCCAAGCAGCCTTTGAGCTCAACACTCAAAACCCCTTTAAAGCCTAGTTCCAAATGGCCAAGGTCCATGAAAACATGCCCACAGACTCAATGGGTCTGCTGCTAGCAAGGGAAGCTTACCTGGGCCGGGTCCATTGGTTAGGTTAGCTTGGAGTCCCACTGGCTCGCCAATTGTTGGAAGAAACATCCTTGTAGGTTCTGCTCCAAGTGGGGACAAAGACACTGGAGACATGGAGACTGCTTGGAAAGATGGTTTAATGGTGGACAGGATCACATGGCTTGAGTTCCTGAACAGAAAAGGGGCAGATACAGGGAGTTCTCGGGTTTTATGCTCTCTCTGGCTTTGAACTTCCTGGGGCCCAGAAAGAGTATTCTGATTGGTTCTCAGACTTCCAGGGGGTGGGGGTCTTAGCTAGCCTTGCTGGCTGATGGTCACATGTGCTTCCCTGGTCACATGCAGTGAGTTTCTGCTGCTATTGTGTAGAGGGCTAATCCTATCTTGCTGGATATTTGGCAATTCCTACTATGGCTGTGCCTGAAGGAGATAGATCTTTGTTATGTAGAATAGACTGGCCCAGGCCTTCATGGCCCACTGATAAAGGGTGGGGGCAGAAAGATGGGAGCTGCTTCAAAGCATGCTTATCCATTTCTCATCCAGGAAAATACAATATTCTGCCTTTTTAATATTTCCCAAAAATATTTCACTCTTCCAGGAGAGGGGTGGGTGCTAACTTCCTACAATGTCCTTTCAAAATAACTGTTAGAAGAAAGCATGAAATAAATGATGCAAAGATGAAATGCAATTTGACTACCATGTTGCCCCTCAAATATTGGAAGCCTGCTCTCATGTCTCCCCCGGTCCTTCTCTTCACTAGACTAGGCAGGCCCAGTTCCTGCAACTGTTCATGGTGTGTTTCAGCCTCCAGTCCAGTCCCCTAATCATTTTGCACCCCTCCCTCTAAAATTTGTTGGTCCAGTTAATAATCATGGCATAAAATCTGTGTGAGCAGATTTATTACAACAGAGATATAATCTGCCTAAAATCCTGGCCTAGCAAACCTTCCCAAAGCATGCAGGGACCGAAGCGATCAAACCGCATTCCACCATGTGAACGTTACCTAACGGCCGCTGTCAATCAAATACGCTCCCCCGCGCAACTCAATTCAGGCCATCCCTATTACGTCACCAGCTTCGGCAGAAGGAAATACAAGAGTCGGCGATGCTTTTTGCAGTGCCGTCATTGGCTAATTTCTCCCGCCCCGTTGTAATTGGCCATCTTCCAAACAACCCCCGCCTTCCACTCCTTTTACATTCTAATCGATTGGCTGGGCTCGCCGGCTCGCTTTTAATCCCACCCCTCGCCTGTCAGTATTGGCTATTGGGGGACATTGATTGGTCCGCCTTCTTTCTCGGATGAAAAGCGCCGCTGATGGAAGCGATGGAGCTTTAAAAAAAAAAAAGGCCTAACGGAATAGCAACGCGGAGTCGTCTCGGGTTGGGTTGTGGTTTTTTTTCTTCTTATTTTCCTTCAGTCGCACTCTCGAAATGGAGCTGACGTATCAGTCGTTGAGAACGACGCATCAGGCCAAAGAAGAAGTGAGTGAGACGAGAGTCCGTTCCTGTTTGCCCAGTAACTATGGTAACCGTGAGGCGAAGGGGCGGGGCTCGTAGCGCACGCGCGCTGGAAAGAGTCGCGCCCGGGCCGCGCATGCGTATTATCGCCATGGGGGGGGAAGAAATGGGATTCTTGCAGATAATATTGACCTGAAGCAATTTGAGGCCGTTCAGTGGAAGTTGGGCCTCGGCCTTTGCTTCCTTCGAGCTCCCGTTAAAGAGCAGCGCTTGCAACGGGGGGGAGGAAAGCAGAAGGGCTGGAGCTTCCCCATCCTCAGGGATGCCTTCCAGGTGCCCTGCCTTTCCCATCCCTTTAATTTCAGGCTAGGCCAAAGCCATTTGGTTCAGTGCCAAGCCTGGAGAAAGACACTGGAAACATGGAGGCTGATTGGAAAGATGGTTTAAGGGTGAAGCAGAACTGCATGGAGTTGAGAGTGGGTGGCTTTTATACCTTCTCTGGGCTTTGCCCTTGAGCTCCCTGTTCCTGTGCAAGAACATGTATTCTATTGGTTGTTGTCAGAGGCCCATGGGGTTATGTAGGGGTCATAGCTGGCTCTATAGACAAAGTACAAATCCTAGGTGTTTGTCTCAGCTAAATTTCGTTGAAGCCTTCCCGAGTCGTCCTTTTCATCAGATTAGACCAGGGGTCTGCAACCTTAAACACTCAAAAGAGCCATTTGGACCCGTTTCCCACAGAAAAGAAAACACCGGGAGCCACAAAACCTTTCCCGTGCCTGATTATTTCTTGAGCAGCCACAAAGTTAGCATATGTAGATGAATTAAAGGTTCTGTTTTCTTCTGAAACTTTTCTTGGATTTATCCATGGTTGGCCTATCGGGGGTTGAAAAGCTCAATAAATTTGCATGTCAGTAGGTGTTGCCCATTAGCAGTTGTAACGCATATTTTGAGTGTCAGGGAGCTGCAGCAGAGCGGTGAAAAAGCCACATGCAGCTCCATAGTCGCAGGTTGCTTATCCCTGGACTAGACATACCCAGTTCCAGCAACCATTCTTCATATGTTTTAGCCTCCAGTCCCCTAATCTTTGTTGCTCTTCTCTGCACTCTTTCCAGAGTCTCCACATCTTCTTTACATTGTGGCAACGAAAACTGGATACGGTATTCCAAGTGTGGCCTTACCAAGGCATTATAAAGCGGTATTAATACTTTACGTGATCTTGATTCTATCCCTCTGTTAATGCTGCCTAGGACTGTGTTGGCTTTTTTTGGCAGCTGCAGCACAACCCTGGTTTATATTTAAGTGTTTGTCCACTAGGACTCCATGATCTCTGTCACAGTTTGTTTTTTTGTTTGTTTGTTTGTTTATTTATTTATTCGATTTATATATGCTGCCCTTCTCCAGATATTCAGGGTGGCTTACAATGCATTAAGCAATAGCCTTCATACTTTTGTATATACCTGCTTAGTAGGGCTTCTCTCTCCCCCCCCCCCCCCCCCGAGCGGTGTTCTATTTTATACAAAATCAGTTTATTGCCCCCACAATCCGGGTCCTCATTTTACCTACCTCAAAAGGATGGAAGGCTGAGTCAACCTTGAGCCTGGTGAGAATTAAACTCACAGTAATTGCAGGCAGCTGGCAGCTAAGTACTACTTTTAACAGCAGCAGTTTAGTCCACTGCACCACCAGTTACTACAGAAAGAAGCACAATGTTGAGAAGAACCATAATTATAACAATGATCATTGGGTGTTTGCTTTACAAGAAAGAGGGACTCTGAACAATAGCAAAGAAATGTTTTTGTAGACATTAGGGCTGTAGAGTAGAAGTTTTATCTCTGGCATATGTTGCTTTCCGTGTATTTTAAACTTGCCTTCATTGAGTCATGTCACCCATAGAAAACTAGGAAAAGAAATTACAGAAGGCCTGATTTCTGAATGAAGGAAACTCTAGGAATAGAGCCTGGGGAGGGCAAAAAAACAGGCCTACAAGGCTTACAGGGCCCTCGTGCCAAAAGTGGGGGTCGTGCGGGGGGGTTCGCGTGTGTATGCATGGGGGGCAGGTCACATTGAATTATGGGCTTGGGCATGCACACGGTCGACTCCCCCACTCCCCCCCCCCCTTTTGGCACGCGACAGCAAAAAGGTTAGCCATCACTGTCCTATACCATGTCAGGCAAATAGTTGCCCAATGTCTTATGAAAAGCCTCCAGTGATAGGGCACCCACAACTTCTGGAGGCCAGCTGTTCCACCAGTTAATTGTCCTCCCTGTTAGGAAGTTTCTCCTTAATTCCAGGTTGCTTCTCTCCTTGATTAGTTTCCATCCATTGTTTCTTGTCTTGCCTTCTGGTGTTTTGGAGAATAAGTTAACTCTCTCTTCTTTGTGGCAATCTCTCAAATACTGGAATACTGCTATCATGTCTCCCCTAGTCCTTCTTTTCTCTAGACTGGCCATAGCAATAGCACAGACTTATATACCCCTTCATAGTGTTTTTATAACCCTCTCTAAGCAGTTTACAAAGTCAGTCTCTTGCCCCCAACAATCTTGAGTCCTCATTTTACCCACCTCGGAAAGATGGAAGGCTGAGTCAGCCTTGAGCTGGTGAGATTTGAACTGCCGAACTGCAGCTAGCAGTCAGCTGAAGTAGCCTGCAGTACTGCATGCTGACCACTGCGTCACCTCGGCTCTATCTATCCAATTCCTCCATACCCCATACTCCATCCCCTATTCCAGCAGCCGTTCTTCATATGTTTTGGTTTCCAGGCCTTTAGTCATCTTAGTTGCTTTTCTCTGCACTTTTTCCAAAGTCTCAACATCTTGTTTGTAATGTGGTGACCAAATGCTGCAAACTTAACAACTGCACTTAATGACTATACCAAGAAAAGTCGTAAAATGGGGCAAAATTCGCTTATGAAGCATCTCACTTAGCAACAGAAAATTGGGCTCCGTTGTGGTCCTAAGTCGAGGACCACCTGTATTGGTTGAAGAAAAATAAAGAAAAATGCATGCAGTACTTGATACTTTTCCCCTGCGCTGTATCTACTCAACTGGGCGTCTTCCTTGCCTAATTCGAAGCCCCTCAGATGTGCCAATTACATATCCCATCAGCTTCCACCCTGGCCATCTGGCTAGCTGCGGAATGACGGGAGCTGTCATCTTTACGAAGAGATTGAATAGCCTTTTGTCTGAGATGTAGAGGCAGTGGTGAAATCTAAAATTTGTTACCGCCGGTTCTGTGGGCGTGGCTTGGGGGTGATAAGGTAATGTGATGGCGGGTGAGGCCAACTTTTTTTTTTAACGTTTAAAACCATTTTTTCCATGTAAAAAAGCTTTTAAAAGCCTCTGACGATCCCAGCTGAGTTGCCTGATTGTCAGAGGCTTTTTTTCTTTTAAAAGCCTCTGCCGAACAGGCAACTCAGCTGGGATCATCAGAGGCTTTTAAAAGCATTTTTTCTATAACCTCTTCGGCTGAAGAGGTTGTAGAAAAAATGCTTTTCAAAGCCCCTGACGATCCCAGCTGAGCCGCACGATCGTCAGAGGCTTTTTTTTTTTTTTTACTTTTAAAAGCATTTTTTCGGCCGAAGAGGTTGTAGAAAAAATGCTTTTAAAAATATTTTTTAAAAGCCTCTGACGATCGTGCGGCTCAGCTGGGCATGGAGGGTGGGGGCGCGCAGGGATTTTTGCTACCAGTTCTCCGAACCACCCGCCACCATCGCTACCGGATCGGATGATCCAGTCCAAACTGGGAGCTTTTCACCCCCGGGGAGAGGGTTTCCTGTTTGAGCAGGGGGTTGGACTAGAAGACCTCCAAGGTCCCTACCAATTCTGTTATTCTGTTACCATCTGAAGAGTGCCCTGTTAGGCAGAAGCGGGTTGACTTCGCTACCGCTTCGGAACTCTGAGTGCGCACGCACCTTTGCGTATGCAGAGCGTCCGTGATGACGTCCGGGCAGGTGGGCGGAGCCACCTGCCGCCACCACTACCGGTTTGCCCGAACCGGGGCGTACCAGTAGAAACCCACCCTTGCTGTTAGGGCAGGAGGCTTTTAGAGAATACCACTCATAACATTCTTCTGACACCCATGCATCGAACACACTTCATTTTCATTTAAACTCACTAATCGATTTTTTAATAGGACTCGTGTGCCTTCTTGAAGATGGAAAAGAGGCACCAGAATGTCCATGATAAATGCTGAACAAACTGGGCCCGGGCTATTAAAATTGGAAGAACAACCTCAGCACCATTTAAGAGGGGGAAGGGAAAAAAAAGAGCCTGATTGTCTTGCTAAATCTTGATTGCACCCTAATTCATCTACTGGCAGCTGCAAAGGGAAACAATGTGTGGCATTTTAAGAAATGAATAATGTGTGCTCTGTAAGCACTCAAACTAATTAGGAAAGCGCTTTTAGCATTTAAAACCAGCTCCTGTTTAAGTGCCTTACGCTTTTATTAATCGTATGGACCAAAAATCCCTTACAGTAATTGAAATTTTAATTACACCCATTTTTTTCCCCCGTTCTAGGACTGGGAGCTTATTAAACTTTAAACACTTAAACCTCTATTGAAATACCAATAGCTGTAAAGATGGTGGCATTCTACACAGCAATTAGAGGAGCAAGTGTAAATCACTATAAACCTAAACTGAATTTTAAGTAAGGTTTTGTTCTTTTAAGTGTTTTGGTTCTTTTACGCATGTACAAGACCCGTGGCTTCTATAGTAACTGTGTATTTTTAGCAGCTCAAAGGCTCTTATTAATTCGGGGGGGGGTGTTATTATAAAGAATAAATCTTGTGCCTGGGACAAATTATGTAGAATGTACAAATCCACATGGATCAGTGGTGAGTTCCAAAAATTTTTACTACCAGTTCTGTGGGTGTGGCTTGGTGGGTTTGGCATGGCTTGGTGGACATGGCAGGGGAAGGATACTGTAAAGTCTCCATTCCCCCCAAAATCCAGAGGAAGGATACTGTAAAATCTCCATCCCCCCACCCCCCCAAAATCCAGTGGAAGGTTACTTGAAAATCCCCATTTCTTCCCAATCATCTGGGACTCAGGAGGCAGAGACTAAATGGGGGCGGGGCCAGTCAGAGGTGGTATTTACCAGTTCTCTGAACTACTCAAAATTTCCGCTACCGATTCTCCAGAACTGGTCAGAACCGGCTGAAACCCACCTCTGACATGGATGTTTGTTGATTGCACGCTTCACTCTCAGATGCAGATACGGGTGATATGTTTGTTTGGTCTGAGAATATAAACAATACTTTATAGAGCAGTGTTGGCGAACCTTTTCGGCACCAAGTGCCGAAATGGAAGTGCGTGCCAGAAACTGGAAGAGCAGCTACCCAGTGCGCATGCACACACCGGGAAGCTACTGTTCCGGTTTCTGGTGTGTGCATGCGCACCGGCCACCTGGTCTTCCGGTTTCTGGCGCACATGCGTGTGCGAAGACCAGCTGCCTGGTGCAAATGTATGCACTGGAAAGCAGAAGAACATCCTCCCAGTGCGCATGCACGTGCCAGGAAGATGATCTTCCACTTTCTCTAGTTTCTGGTGTGCATGCATGCGCAAAGACCAGTTGGCCAGTGCCCATGCGCATGGCACAAACTGGAAGATTGGCGCATGCCATAGGTTCACCACCATGGTTATAGAGTATTGGGGCCTGAAATTTAGGGGAAAAACTGATGGATGTAACAGAACCAAGAGGGAGGTCAATTCAAACAGAAGGCACAGAAATGCCCCAGCAGGTCCTTCTCAAGTAGGCTGCTAAACTCCTCCTAGCGTGAACCTCACTGCGGAACAAGTGATATTGGAAATAATCTTGTACTTGTGTTTTTTCATTTACTAATAAATAGTTCACTGATTCCTGTTACGTAGTATGGATGTCTGTAGTTTTCAAAAGTAGTTAACAGACCTGGAATATTGGAAATAATCTTGCAGTTGTGTTTTTTTCATTTTCCAATAAATCAGTTCCCTGATTTCTGCTACCTAGTATGGATGTCTGTAGTTTTCAAAAGTAGCTACAGACCTTTCCGTAACATAGAATAAAAAGACTTTATTGTCACTTTAAATGTACACTAATCAGCGTACGTTAAAATGAAATTTCATTGCATTCAGCTCTCAAAAGATAACCATTATGCATATACCCACATAAATTATATGACACAGAAAAACAACACTGTCTTGTTCGGATACATGCATGTACATGGCGAGAGAAACGAATCTTTTGAGTTTACCAGACTGATGGCATTGGGAACAAAGCTGTTACAGAATCTGGTAATCCAGCTAGAGATACTTCGAAACCTCCAAGAGGGGAGCAATAGAAACAGGTCTTAAAGTGGGTGTCTGGGGCCTCTGACAATGCTTTGGGCTCTAAGCACATAGCACTTAAAAGCAGTATCCTAAATAAGGGGAAGCAAGCTTCCTATAATCTTCTCTGTTGTCCTCACCACTTTCTGTAGGGACTTTCTATCTGAGGCGCTGCTGCCAACAAACCAAACGGGTTTGTTAAAATGCTCTCAATCATGGCTCTGTAAAAAATGGCCAGGACAGAAGGAGAAAGATGTGCTCTCCTCATCCAATGCAGGAAATGCAAAAGTTGGTTTGCAAGCTTCACTAAAGTTAACACGCAGTTTACTCATTTGTTAACATGGTTTGGATAGCGTATACGATACAGGTAGTCCTTGAGTTTTAACCGGTCACTTAACAACAGTTCAAAGTTGCAACCAATCTGAAAAGGAGAGACAACCCAGATCCGAAGTTCCAGCGGCCACCCTCTGCAGTCACGTGACCGAACTCCGGGCACTGAGCAATACTGCCACATTTATGACTATTTGCAGCCTCCTGCGATCATGTGACCACATTCTGTGATGTTTCGTTGAAAACTGGCACTTCCAGTTTCTAACAAGTGCCCATAGCGAATCATTGGCTTGCTTAATGACCGTGTGTTCGCTTAATGACCACCACGAAAAACTATGGTAAAATTGGTTGATCATGTGACCGACCCCTTTTATGACCACAATGACATACAACTGTACCGAGCAGGCTCCTTTATGGTTTGTGCAGCAAGGACTATTTGTATTATCTGCAAAACGGCATCCTAAATTCTCAAATTATGTTGCAATTTACAAACCACAGCAGCGCCGTCATAATACACAGAAGAAAGAATGTGATGTAACGCTAGATAGAGATGGGAGGGCATACAGGTTCAAAACTGGCAAGGAAAAAGAGAGGCAGTTGTAATGTGGCTCCAGAAATTTTGCATGATCCAGAAAACAATGGCTGCCAACATGCCTTCCATTGAGGACCTGTATACTGCACGAGTCAAAAAGAGGGCTGTGAAAATATTTACAGACCCCTTGCATCCTGGATATAAATTCTTTCAACTCCTACCCTCAAAATGACGCTATAGAGCACTGCACCCCAGAACAACTAGACACAAGAACAGTTTTTTCCCAAATGCCATCACTCTGCTAAACAAATAATTCCCTCAACACTGTCAAACTATTCACAGTCTGCACTACTATTAATCTTCTCATTGTTCCCATCACCAACCTCCTTCCACTTACGACTGTATGACTGTAATTTTGTTGTTTGTATCCCTACGATTTATATTGATATTGTTTCCTGATTGCTTATTTGTACCCTATGACTATCATTAAGTGTACCTTATGATTCTTGATGAACGTATCTTTTCTTTATGTACACTGAGAGCATATGTACCAAAGACAGATTCCTTGTATGTCCAATCACACTTGGCCAATAAAAAATTCTATTCTATTCTATTCTAAAAATAATGATTCAGAAGATCTGAATTTTCAAGGTTTAGTTTCATTTTCCTCCTTACCTTATTAGGATTTTGGCTTAACGGAGTCCTCATGTTCCTTGAGATACAACAGTTCATTTAGTGACTGTTTGAAGTTATAACGGCACTGAAAAAAAGTGACTTAAGGCCATTGTACACACGTACAGCCGTTACAGCCTCCCCGTAGTCACGTGATTAAAATTCAATGTTTGGCAACCGACTCATGTTTATGACGGTTGAAGTGTCGCTGGGGACAGATGATCCCCTTTTGCAACCTGAAGAGCAAAGTCAATGGGGAATCCAGATTCACTTAACAACCTTGTCACCCACTTAACAAATGTAATGATTCACTTAACAACTGTGGCAAGAAAAGTCTCAAAATGGGGCAAACTCACTTAACAAATGTTTCACTTAGCAACATAAATGTTGGGCTCAGTTATGCTCATGACTCGAGGGCTACCTGTATAACTCCCCCGTTCCTCCCTTCTAACCCTTGGCTGCTGAGACTAACCTGAGAAATTATAGTTGTTAACTCAGTTTATGGTTGCCAGACTGATATGCAATTAAGTCGATGTGGATAGCTCTGTCCCCAACTTGGCCCTTCAGATCTTCTAATGATGCACCCATTGCTGCTGCAATTGAGTTTGTTCATCTTGCTACCGGTTGACACCGTCCTTCCAACTTTCCTACTAGTATTAAAACACTAATTTTCTAAAAGGCGTTGAAATAAAAATTAGCTTTTCCACTTAGAGCCACTAGGTGGTGCTCCAGTTCCTAAGAAATTCTTGCTTATTACATCAGGGAAGTGGATTCAAAAAAAGTGAATAGTTTATATATCACAGGTCTTCAAACTTGGCAGCTTTAAGACTTGTGGACTTCAACTCCCAGAATTCTCCAACCGGCAAACCTGGCTGGAGAATTCTGGAAGTTGAAGTCCACAAGTCTTAAAGCTGCCAAATTTGAAGATCTCTGTTATATAAGTTCAAGTAAAAGAGCATTATCTTGCCTAGGAGAAATGCTGTGATTTAGGAGCCTGCAGAGGGCAGAATATTTATTTCTGTCCATTGATTGATTGATTAATTGGATTATGTGCCGTCAGATCGATGCTCACTCTTGGCAATCCTCTAAATAGATTTTCTCCATGGCAACCTGGTTCTTTAGGTTTTCCAGCAGTGTCCCTATCACTACTGTAACTTCCATATTTCCTTTCTGCTGGTCATCCGCTTCTCTTTTCCTCCACCTTTCTCTCATGTCCTATGCCTGATCGCCTAAACAGTATTTTGTGTATTTTCTCATCCCTTTTCGCATTTCCCAGAATTTCCTCTCTTGCAGGGGTGGGGAGAGAGATGGCTTGGACAAGCTATCGCTTCCTAAACTCAGGGGTCGGCTGCTGGAGGTTCATAGGGATTCGGGAGAACCTCTAGATAAGATTCTGTGCGGTTCGGAGAACCCCCAAATCCCACTATTGGCTGGCCCTCCCACACTACCCCTCCCAGGAGTCCCCACACGGCCTGTTTTGGATGTGGGTAAGTGCAGGGTGCTCAGGAAGGCTCGAGGGGGGGAAAATGGGCCTACCAGAAGTTCGAGAAGGCAGAAATCCCTCCAGAGGGCCTAGGGAGCCCGTTTTTGCCCTCCTGGAAGCTCAAGGAAAGCCTCTGAAGCCCGGGGAGGGCAAAAACACCCACCCCCCACCATGGTGCAGGAGGCTGACTAGGCCACGCCCACCATGGCCACGCCCATCCAGCAGCCGGGCAGAGAACCCCTTGCTAAAATTTTTGAAGCCCACCTCTACCTAAACTGCTTTTCTTCACTGCACAGGCTTCCTGGAAAGGTGCTAACTACAAGTTAGCTCAGCTCTGCTCTCTTATTTAGTTAATTACACTGTTTCCCCCAAAATAAGACATCCACCGATAATAAGCCCAATTGGTCTTTTGAGTGCATGGCAATAAGGCCAAGCGCTTATTTCAGGGTTCAAAAAAATATAAGACAGGGTCTTATTTTTGGGGAGACACAGTAGCAATCCAACAACCTTGCGCTGCTATCTTTAAATTTGCAAGATCCTAATCTAATTCTCCATAAATGATTTTTTCCCCACCTGTCTCCTGAGTAGCAGAGAGCACCTTTTGCAAATGGGTGGTGCTATTGTGTATTCCCCTTGTATAATTGTTTACTCCTTTGTAACCTTTTCCTTCTCAATGATTGTAAATACAAATATTAGTTTCCCCATGCTGGTTATCCCAGAAATTGCATTTCTGTTGATACCAAATCAGAAATTATCTGATTATCATGTCACCCTTATCTAATCAGCAATAATCTTTGTGGCAGCCCCTCAAATACTGGAATACTGCTACTTAATCAGATATTAGACACCGGTGTTCCTGTATTTGAGGGACTGCCACCAAGAAGAGGGGGGTCAATTTATTTTCAAAAGCATCAGAAGGCAAGACACGACTCAATGAATGGACACTAATCAAGGAGAGAAGCAACCTAGAACTGGGAGGGTGAACCCATGGCCCTTGTGCCAGAGGTGCCAGCTGCTCTTCCAGGTTCCGTCGTGTGGCCAGTTGCTCTTTTCCAGGTTCTTCAGCTGGTCTTCGCGCACCGGAACCCGGAAGAGCAGCTGGCTGCCGCGCACCTGCGCACTTGGTGCTGAAAAGGTTAACCGTCACCAGGGCCAGATTTTCCTATAGGCTAACTAGACTTCAGCCTAGGGCCTCAAGATCAAGAGGGGCCTACATTCAAATTGTTAGCAAAATTAAAATTACACTATTCTAAAAACAGTGAACACTAAAACACTGAACTGAAAAAAATGGGACGTGAAAGGGCCTCATAAGTGGAATAGCCTAGGGCCTCTTTTCATCCAAATCCGGCCCTGGCCGTCACTGACCTAGAACTAAGGAGAAATTTCTTAACAGGGAGAACAATTAATCAGGGCAAAGACTTGCCTTCAGAAGCTGTGAATGCTCCAATACTGGAGGCCTTTAAAGAAGAGACTAGATAGCCATTTGTCTAAAATAGTATAGGGCAGTGATGGCTAACCTTTTTGCCATCGCCTGCCAAAAGTGGGGGGAGCACGGTGGGGTCACACGCATGTGTGCCCACATCCATAATTCTAGGCGCCCTGCCCCCCTCCCGCCCCGTGCTCCCCCCGCTTTTGGCACACGATGGCACGGTGGGCCCGATAGGCCTGTTTTTTGCTCTCCCCAGGCTCCAGGGCCTTCCCCACCACCCACAGAGGCCCTCCAGAGGCCGGAAACAGTGTGTTTCCTGACTTCTGGTGGGTCCAGAAGGCCCAAAAATCAGCTGGCTGGCGCACACATGCGTGCCGGAGCTGAGCTCGCGTGCCCACCGATATGGCTCCATGTGCCACTTGTGGCACCCGTGCCATAGGTTCACCATCACGGGTATAGGGTTTCCTGCTTGAGCAGGGAGTTGGACTAGAAGACCTCCAAGGTGCCTCCCAGCTTTTTTATTCTGTTAAAGAAATTTGAGTTTATGGGATTCCAGTTTGATGAGATTCAGCTGACTTTGTCTATACTGATGACCTTGCATCTGTGTCAGAGGTGGGTTTCAGCAGTTTCTGACCAGTTCTGGAGAATCGGTAGCGGAAATTTTGAGTAGTTTGGAGAACCGGTAGTAAAAATTCTGACTGGCCCCCGCCCCCATCTATTCTCTGTCTCCCAAGTCCCAGCTGATCAGGTGGAAATGGGGATTTTGCAGTCACCTTCCCCTGGAGTGGGGTGGGAATGGAGATTTTACAGTATCCTTCCCCTGCCACACCCACCAAGCCATGCCATGCCATGCCATGCCATGCCCACCAAGCCACGCCCACAGAACTGGTAGTAAAAAATTTTGAATCCCACCACTGATGTATGTCCAATTGAGCTGAGTGGGCACCTGCACTAAAGACTTCAACATACCACCAGCATCTTTAAATATATTCAATGTATTCAACATGTGTCAATCCCAAGGAGTATATACCATCTAATGTTGACAATTGGGGAGAGGACTAATGCTAGGATAGTCATGTATAGATCCAAATGTAGTATGTTGATTATAGCTCAGAAATTCCTGAAACGTGAAAACTCAAGAACAATAATATAATAAAAAATACCTACTAAAACCTTGACTGATTTTCCCAGGAAGCCTACAATCTACAAGTCACCAATGCATGCTTTACAGAGCTATATATTTTATTATTTTCTTTTTTTGTTTTGTTTTGTAGGAACACACACGAACAGAAGCCCGGCGCAAAAATCTCCTTATTTTGATTTTACATTATTTAACAGACGAAGGGTAAGCATTCATTGGCTTTATAAGATACGTATTACAAAACTGTAATTGTTGCCATAAGCGAACTTCATAGGGTCTCTGATAATGAAGTTCAGCTTTCTTCCCTACTATATGTCCCATCAGTCCCAGCCAATGTGATTCAGCATGATAGGGAGTTGAAATCTAACACATGCAAGAAAATATTTACAGGACCGCCTTCTGCCGCCGATTGCTTCCCACCGACCGATACGGTCTCACAGAGGGCCTCCTCAGGGTGCCGTCGGCCAAACAGTGTCGACTGGTGGCCCCCTAGGGGGAGAGCCTTCTCTGTGGGGGCCCCTGCCCTTTGGAACGAACTGCCCCCAGAAATACGAAGGGGCAGTTCCGTGCCTTCCGGCGTGCTTTGAAGACCCTTTTATTTCATCAAGCTGGGCTGACAGAATAATTTGATTTAATTGGGGTTTTTAAAATGATTTTTAATTTGGGGTTTTAAACAACGGCCAAGAGATTGAATTATTTTAATTGGTTTTTAAAATTTTTATGTGTTACTGTTTTTAGTATGGCTGTACACCCCCCCGAGTCCTTCGGGAAAAGAGCGGTATAAAAATACAATCAATCAATCAATCAATCAATAAATAAATATGCAGAAATATTTGATTCCTGAACGGCGATCCTGATTCTGTTATTTATACTTTTCCCTTTTTTCCCCTGTATAAAAGTCATGTCGTAAATGACTACTGTGTTTCCCCGAAAATAAGACCCTGTCTTATATTTTTTTGAACCTTGAAATAAGCGCTTGGCCTTATTTTCGGGGAGATCTTATTATTTTGGCGTACATGGAACAAAATGGGGCTTCTCTTGCCATCTTACCTGATTTCCAGCTTTGCATTTAAATATTTTTGGGGATGGCTTATTTTAGTGCATTCGCTCAAAAGCCCTATTGGGCTTATTATCAGGGGATGTCTTATTTTGGGGGAAATAGGGTACCATTCTCAAGCCTCAGTCATACACTGAAACTTTCTAACTCCCAGGTACATAGATGCTGCTAACGCACTGGAACAAGAAACAAAATTTGGGTTGCGCCGTTTTGAAGTGTGCGACAACATTGATCTGGAGACCATTTTGATGGAATATGAAAGCTACTACTACGTCAAGTTCCAGAAGTACCCCAAGATTACCCGGAAAGCTGTTGACGCCAGTAGGTTCCATTGATCAGAAAGAACTTTTTGTGTTTTAAATGTTGTCGCTGCTACTAATACTTAAGTTTAATGCCTCTTCCCTCCCAACCTCCATCACTGAAGGAATCCTATTAAAAAGTGAAAATGGTTTGCCCCTGAATTTTATACCTCTGGCATATTGCCCTCTCTCCATGGTGGAGCAGAAACCTATATGGGTGTGGCTCCTTTAGTGGAACTCATTTTATTTATTGATTTGATTTTTTTATCCCATCTTTATCACTTTATAAGTAACTCAGTGCGGTGAATGTACATACTCCTTCCTTCTCCTTTTTTTGCCACCACAACAACCCTGTGAGGTGGGTTGGACTGACAAAGGGTGACTGTCCCAAAGTCACCCAGTCGGCTTTCATGCCTGAGGCAGGACTAGAACTCAAAGTCTCCTGGTGATTAGCCCAAAGTCACCCAGCTGGTTTTCATACCTAAGGCAGAACTAGAACTCTCAGTCTCCTGGTGAGTAACCCAAAGTCACCCAGTCGGCTTTCATGCCTGAGGCAGGACTAGAACTCAGTCTCCTGGTGATTAGCCCAAAGTCACCCAGCCAACTTTCATACCTAAGGCAGGACTAGAACTCACAGTCTCCTGGTGATTAGCCCAAAGTCACCCAGCCGACTTTCATATCTGAGGACTAGAACTCACAGTAACCTGGTGATCAGCCCAAAGTCACCCAGCTGGTTTTCATGCCTAAGGCAGGACTAGAACTCACAGTCTATTGGTCCTAGGCCATCACCTTCACCGCTAGATCAAACTGGCTGCCATCACTACCAGGCTTGGATGCAATCCAGCCGGTTCTATCCGGATCACGCAATCCGGTAGGGCCGATAGCACGAAGCCCCTCCCATCCATGTGGATGTCATGGTGTCCCCTTTTTTGCGATGATTTTCATCCTCTGCGCATGCACAGATGGATTTGCGTACGCATATTTGCGAACCGGTAGGGAAGGTAAGTGAATTTCACCCCTGATGCAATCCTTTTAATCCAATGCAAGAAGAAAACTGAACAGTGCTATTTTGGTCACGGAAGGTGTCCTGGGATACCACTCCAACCGAAGGAAGTTTTCATAGAATCGTGGCATCAAGGTTTGCAAGGGATCATCTCATCAAATATTTCCCATTATTGCATGTGTGGACTTCAACTTCCAGGATTCATAGCAACGGCCGCACTGGCTGTGGAATTCTGGGACTTGAAGTCCGCACGTGCTAAGTTTGGGAAACACTGATTTAATTGAACTCCTTTCCTGTCAGCTCCTTTGCATTTGTGTTTGCTCTGAGCAAGATCTTTTTGGATTTTTACTGCATACAGTCCAAGTTCCTTGGAATATTCATCTGGAACAAATGTTGATCTTTTCTTTCTAAACTCCTGTAGGAATGCTGTAGCAGAGCAACCCGGACCCCCAACACAAACAGCAAACCAGAGTGTAACACAAATTTGAGAACATGTTCAGAGTAATATTTTCTTTTTTTTTTTAATTTTAACTGCTGTCTTTCTCTCCTTCCACAGCAGACAATAAATCAAGAAGTGGAGGGAAAGCAAAGAGGTAAGAGAAATGTATCTGCTGGATGGCATTAGGTAATAATTCTTTAGTAGCCACATTTATTGATTCATTTAATCCCCCCCCCCCATTTCTGAAATGCAAATGGTGTTGCATTCAATGTGTTAAGTCTTGTGGGTGGATGGGTGGGTGGGTGGATGGATGGAGATAGATAGATAGATAGATAGATAGATAGATAGATAGATAGATAGATAGATAGATAAATAGATAGAGATAAATATGATAGATAGAAAGTTAGATAGATATGATAGATAAATATGATATACATAAATATTGATAGATTGATAGGTGTATATGATAGATAAATAGGTAAATATAGAGGGATGGATGGATAGATAGGTAGCTAGAGATAGATAAATATATTAGAAAGTTAGATATGATAGATAAATATGATAGAGATAGATTGATATTGATAGATTGATAGATAAATATGATAGATAAATATGAGAGAGAGAATGAATGAATGAATAGATGGGGTAGTTTTGAGTTTTTTCACACATACACAGTCTTATGAACATCTCTGGAATTGAGAATAATGCAGAATTGCAGTAGAAGAAAATGGAAGTAATTCACGAGAGAAAATTCAGATGCTCTCTGTTGATGAGTTATCTTAATGTTGGGGAAGCAACACAAAACAGAATAATAAAACATACAGGCTTTAAAACTGAGTGAAACTGCACCAGCAACTAACAAGGTTTGGGGTAAGAGAAAAATGCTCTAACTGACACCGAAGATGGAAGGATCTGGCAAAGTTTTTGCCAAAATGAAGCCTCTGTTTTCTACCTTACCATGTCATCCTGAGTGTCTGTCATAAACCATCTTGAGTGTAGAGCATAGTAAAGGCTTGGGAGAAAACCATGAAGAGTCACATGGTTAAAAGAAATGTTGGTTAAAAGAAATGTTTCAAGTGAGCTTGAGAAATGAATTGGCTGAACCAAGATCAGACATTTTGAGCCAGACTATCCAGTCTTACTCTGCATTATTTTGGACAAACGGATGTCTCAGAATCTCTTAAAACCACTCCTGCCTCTGTAGCACAGAGTTTCAATCTAAATAGGAGAGTGAGGTGCCTTGATCTATGGAGCTTTTATTGGGAGCATCTATGTGGAGGTAAAAAAAAGTTAAAACAATGGCAGCTGTGCCCCATCCCTTTTATATGTGGCACATGTAAAGGGAGGGAAGTGGCATGGTGCCACAGAGGTGGAGCTCTTGCCTCATAATAAAGGCTGTGAGTTTGATCTTAGGTAGCGGGAGATATTTCTCTCTCTGGGTGCAAAGAGAAAATATCTGCTGTGAACTCCCTATAAGTGTCAGGAAGGGAATCCAGCCAGTAAATGCTCAAGCTCCGCTCAGTCTCCCCAACTCCATCCCGATGAAAGGAATTACAGGATTGTTAAAAGAAAAAAAAATATTAAAGGGAGGGGTCCCAAAGGTGCTTTTTTCAAGAGGCAACTGGACTTTCTGATTTTTTCTTTGAAGACGTTTTGCTTCTCATCCAAGAAGTTTCTTCAGCTCTGACTGGATGGTGAGGAATGGAAGGATTTATATTCCTTGCAGACAGCTGGTTATTTTCATTCTTTTTTTTAAAAAGTCGTTGAGGCCATTTGGAGGTTTGTGTCCACAGGGTCACTTTGAGTGGTGCAAATGGGTGTGGAGCCTTCTTGGAACTGTTGAAAGGACTACATTGTAGGCTGGAGATAGATAATGTCGTATCCTTCCTGCTCGGTTGAGAGAAGGCTGTTCAATTTGGACATAGATGGCCTCTTTGGCCCCTCTTTCAAACCAGCGATCCTCTCTGTCCAAAATGTGGACTTTGCTGTCTTCAAAAGAGCGGCCTTGATCTTTCAAATGCAGATGGATTGCTGAATCTATCCCAGATGAGTTTGTTCTTCTATGTTGTGCCACACATTTATGAAGTGGTTGTTTTGTTTCCCCAGCGTACAGATCTGCATGTGGCTCACTGCATTGTATGGCATGTATATCCTTGTTCTGTCCCCCGTCCTCACACAGACAGATGCAATATCAAACATGCCTGCCAATAATTTATTGTATAAACAGACCAGAATTCCTGGCAGACAAGAGTTCTGGCAGCTAACTGTAAAATGCCTGCCAAGTCCAATTAGTACTCCCAAAAAGCAGGAGAGGCCTTATCTGCAGTCCGTTTCCAGAGTGACAAATTATCCACAAAGAGTTTAGTCCAAAATATATCTGAGCCGAAGTGCAGGATTCACAATGTGACTCTTTAGGGTTTAAGCTTTTGTCCATCACAAAGCCTGCCGAGCAATCACACCCCCTTTTATCCCTTGTGGGGCGTGGCTCAGTGACTCAGCTCAATCCCTGGCCCTCCCACGCCTCTTCCTTTGCTGCGCACGCTTCTCCCTCCGACGCTGCCTGGGATCAAGCCAGGATTCATCATTATCACTCTCTATCAACGGGGGCTCCGAAATGTCTTCCTCCTGGCCTTCAGATGGAACCAGAGGCATTGCCAGAGAAGAGGGTCCTGGAGAGGGAGGCCTTGTCAGTTCCTCCCCCTCACCTTCTGAGTCCTCTTCCTCCATGAGGATAGGCTCGGGAGTCAGAGTCACAACAATCCTTTGGAACAAACATGACCTGGATGACTGAAAATCTCCATTGACATTTAAAGGGAGGGCCTTCTCTGTGGGGGCACCTACCCTCTGGAACCAACTGCCCCCAGAGATAAAGAGAATCCAAGACCTCGGTACCTTCCGCCGTGCCCTTAAAACTCTCTTTTTTCAGCAAGCCAGGCTGGCTTAACACTTTGAAATGTTTTAATTGGTTTGTTATTGTTTTTTAA
Organism: Masticophis lateralis; assembly: GCA_030761175.1. Classification (NCBI taxonomy): domain Eukaryota; kingdom Metazoa; phylum Chordata; class Lepidosauria; order Squamata; family Colubridae; genus Masticophis; species Masticophis lateralis. Next base: position 274,421,598 of record JAUDYJ010000002.1, on the reverse strand, counting down.
TTACGGGGCCAAATTTATATATACCTTTTAATCGTATTTTAATGTTTGTACTCTATGTTTTTATTTGGCTGTACACCGCCCTGAGTCCCCAGGGAGAAGGGTGGTATATAAATATAAATATAAATATAAATAAATAAATAAATAAACCACTGGGACTTTAACTGACAGGACACACACGGACACACACACACCGTCCATGACAGGGCCTCAAATCTTTTCCACTTTAAGAAATGTGCTCAACTAAATTCCATTTTTCCCATCTTAGGGCCCCCAGTGGCACATGCCGGAATCTTCCCAAGATTAACCAACATCAGGGGAGACCCCAGTCCAAGGTGTCACCCACAAAAGTAGCAGAGCTCAAAGAAAACTTGAAGCAGGTAAATCTCCTTTGCGTTTGTTTACTGCTTTCACTTGTGAGAAGCCAGCTGGGAAAGTCCCAAACGGTTGTCGGCGGACGCTGCAACCGTCATAAATACATGCCAGGTGCCCGAATTTTGATCCCGTGACTCTGAGGATGCTGCGACAGTCTTAGGCACGAGAACTTTTTTCAGGGCTGTTCACTAAGTGAATGGTTGGAAACTGAGGACTACCTGCCTATGAAGCAATATTTTTAAATTATTTACTATTTTATTTACTTGTATCTGATATTTATTATTATTTTTTTTGAAATAACTCAAGGAGTTATCCCAACACACCTTCTACCAAGTCAATGACTACCTGCCTATGAAGTAATATTTTTAAATTATTTATTATTTTATTTGTTTGTATCTATTATTATCTCTTTTATTCATTAAACACGAAACCCAGTCAACTGTATTATTATTATTATCTTTATTCATTAAATATAAGACTCAGTCAACGGAACATTCAAAAATGCATCACAAATATACCATTGACTGGTGCTAATGATTGATACGGGTTGCTGCCAGCATCCTAGATATCAACCACGTACCTTCTTAAGATGTACGATGTTCCAAGTAGCACAGTTTTTTGCAGTTCCGGTGGTGTTATTGCAGGAAGCTGCAATTTCTTGATGTGTTTTGTAAAATTCTTGGACATGGTACCAAGTGCCCCGATGACAATGGGTATCGTCGTTTTATTTATTTATTTATTTTCCCACAATAAAAACCCAGTGAGGTGAGTTGAGCTGGGAGTGAGTGACTGGCCCAGAGTCTCCCAGCTGGATTTCATGGTTAAGGCAGAACTAGAACTCAAACCCTCCTGGTGATTGGTCCAAAGACTCCCAACTGGCTTTCATAGCTAATGCAGGACTAGAAGACATGTTTTTCTGGTGATTGGCCCAAAGTCACCCAACCGGCTTTCATGGCTAAGATGGGACTTGAACTCACGGTCTCCTGCTTTGTAGCTTGGTGCCTTAATTGCTGGACCAAGCTGGCTCTCACTAACTTCGGAATATTTCTTTTTTCCCTTACAGGAGGATGAAGGTCCTTTAAGTCGGGTCGCATCAGAATTTGGTTTAAATGTATCTGCAATCCACAAAGGAGGTGGAGAAGGCCCTCATTCCAAAAGAGTTAGTCAAAATCCTAAAAACATTAAGGATCTTATGTAACATTACGGAGTCCAAAGGGAAAGACTTGTAGACATCTTGTGCGTTGTTTAATATATAGATAGTCCTCAAATTACGACCACAATTGAGCCCAATATTTTATGTTGCCAAGCGAGAAATTTGCTAAGTGAGTTTTGCCCCATTTTACAACTTTTCTTGACACATTTGTTAAGTGAATCAATGCAGTTGTTAAATGAGTAACAGCATTGTTAAGTGAATCTGGCTTCTCCATTGACTTTGTTTGTCAGAAGGTCACAAAAGGGGATCCCATGATGCCGGGACACTGCCAGCCATCATAAATGTGAGTCAGTTGTCAAGCATCCAAATGCAAATCACGTGTCCAAGGGGATGCTGCAAAACAGTCATAAGTCACTTTTTTCATGGCCGTTGTAAGTCTGAACAGTCACTAAATGAACTGTTGTAAGTTGAGGCCTACCGGTATTCGTAAACATACTTGAAGTTGCTAAGGTTGAGAAACATTAGATGATCAACTCTGACCTTTGTTATCAATAGAAGTTTCTTCTTTGGTTTAGCTTGAATCTCCATTTCCTCCTGATCAGCTGGGACTCAGGCGGCAGAGAATAAATGGCGGTCAGGGCCAGTCAGAGGTGGCATTTACCGGTTCTCCGAACTACACAAAATTTCTGCTATCGGTTTTCCAGAACTGGTCAGAACCTACTGAATACCACCTCTGCACCATGGCTCTTAATATTATTCTATTCAGAATGGAATGGAATGGAATGGAATGGAATGGAATGGAATGGAGTGGAGTGGAGTGGAGTGGAGTAGAGTGGAGTAGAGTAGAGTAGAGTAGAGTAGAGTAGAGTAGAGTAGAGTAGAGTAGAGTAGAGTAGAGTAGAGTAGAGGATAGTAGGGAACGGAGTGGAGTGGAGTGGAGTGGAGTGGAGTGGAGTGGAGTGGAGTGGAGAGACTGGAATAGGGTAGAGTAGGGAACGGAATGGAATGGAATGGAATGGAGTGGAGAGAATAGAGTAGAGTAGAGTAGAGTAGAGTAGAGTAGAGTAGAGTAGGGAACGGAGTGGAATGGAGTGGAGTGGAGTGGAGAGAATAGAGTAGAGTAGGGTAGAGTAGGGTAGAGTAGAGTAGAGTAGGGAATAGAGTGGAATGGAATGGAATGGAGTGGAGAGAGTAGAGTAGAGTAGAGTAGAGTAGGGAACGGAGTGGAGTGGAATGGAATGGAGTGGAGAGAGTAGAGTAGAGTAGAGTAGAACAGAACAGAACAGAACAGAACAGAACAGAATTCTTTTTTGGCCAAGTGTGATTGAACACACGAGGAATTTGTCTTCGGTGCATAACCTCTCATTGTACATAAAAGCTATAAGTGATAAATCATGATCATAGTCATAAAAATACATTCATCAGAAATCATAAGATATAACGCTTGGTGATAGTCATAGGATACTAAATAAGCAATCAACATAAATTGTACTAGAAAACTACATAAAAGAATATAAACCATAAAGGTATAAGCAACAAAGTTACAAGAAGATAAGAAGATAGGTAATATGAGAAGATGAGAAGAATAATCGTAATACAGCCTTACTAAATCGTTTGACAGTGTTGTGGGAATTAGTTGTTTAGCAGAGTGATGGCATTCGGGGAAAAACTGCCCCTGTGTCTAGTTGTTCTGGTGTGCAGTGCCCTCCAGGATGCGAGGGGTCTGTAGATATTTTCCCAGCCCTCTTTTTGACTCCTTCAGTATACAGATCCTCAATGGAAGGCAGGTTGGTAGCAATTGTGTGTGTGTGTGTGTGTGTTTGCAGTTCTAATTATCCTCTGAAATCTGTGTCTGTCTTGTGTCTCCAAGAGTTCAGGCTGAGCAAATGGTGTTTGCTTCTCCCGCAGGGCCAAATCATTGACTTCCGTGGGCTGATTCAGGATGCTATCAAAGGAACATCCAGTGAAATCTCCTTACATAGCTTTAACTGCAATCCAGATCCTTCGGTGAGTGACTTTCTTTCTAATCAATAGCTGGCAAAAAGTCATTAGTTCTTTGGAAACAATTATTTCAATTAGAAACAAAACTCGGATCAGAACTGTTGATGTGTGAGAATGTCTTCCAGCATATAAAACCAGAATATTCTACTTTGTATTTTTGTAAAATGAGAGTACGGTGTTCACACTTAAATAATTTCCCCAAATTAATTAGAATGGCCAAATAAGTTTTGCTTTTGAAGGAGAAAAAGCACTGTTTAGGACCGAGGTCTTCAAACTTGGCAGCTTTAAGACTTGTGGACTTCAACTCCCAGAATTCTCCAGCCAGCTGGAGAATTCTGGGAGTTGAAGTCCACAAGTCTTAAAGCTGCCAAATTTGAAGACTTCTGGTTTAGGAGAAGAGGGTCAGGAGGTCTGCATTAACTGAATCCAGATCAATGGTGGGATGCTCCCAGTTTGGTCCGGTTCTATAGAACCGGTAGTAAAATTGGCGGGAAACTCCGCCCACCCACCACGACATCATTATGGGTGGTTTGCACATGCACAGAAGCGCACACACTCCTGCTGTGAACCGGTAGTAAAGGTAAGTGGAACCCACCCGTCATCCAGATGTGCCTCATAATACTTCTCAAATGTGCATCTGTCTTTCTTCCCCACCTATGGGTAGTCCTCATCTTATGGCCAAAATTGAACTACTGTAATGCTCTCTACATGGGGCTCCCCTTGAAGAGCACCCGGACTCTCCAACTGGTCCAGAATGCACGGGTGATTATGGGCACAACTTGTTGCGCCCATGTAACACCTCTCCTGCGCGAGCTGCACTGGCTCCCTGTCATCTTCCGGGTGCGATTCAAGGTGTTGGTCACCACCTTTAAAGCGCTCTATGGCTTAGGACCTGGGTACCTATGAGACCGCCTTCTGCCACTGATAGCCTCCCACCGGCCAGTTCACTCCCACAGAGAGGGACTCTTCAGGGTGCTGTCAGCCAAATTATGTTGATTGGCGACAACCAGGGGGAGAGCCTTCTCTGTGGGAGCTCCTGCCCTTTGAAATGAACTGCCCCCGGAAATACGCAAGATCTCCGACCTCCATGTTTTTCGCTGTGCCCTCAAGACCCTGCTGTTCCGACAGGCGGGGCTGTCTTTGTAAATGAATTTTAATCTGGAGTTTTAGTTTTTGGGTTTTTTAATTAAATTCGGCCGAAATTGTTTAATAATTTTAATAATTCTAAATTTTAAATTTATGATGTCTGTATATTTTGTGTTTTTTACTCTGGCTGAACACTGCCCCGAGTCCTTCGGGAGAAGGGCGGTATAGAAATAAAATAAAATAAATAAATAAATAAATAAATAAACCTGACATTTATGTTGCTAAGTGAGAAATTTGTTAAATGGGTTTTGCCCCATTTTTCAACTCTTCTTGCCATACTTGTTAAGTGAATTGCTGCAGTTGCTAAGTTAGTAACCCGGTTGTTAAATGAATCTGATTTCCCCATCGAACTTTGCTTGTCAGAAGGCCCCAAAAGGGGAATCACATGACCCTGGGACACTGCGACCGTCATAAATAGGAGTCAGTCGCAAGCATCTGAGTTTTGTTACGTGACCATGGGGATGATGCAACAGTCATAAGTATGAAAAACGTTCATAAGTCACTGTTTTCAGTGCCATTGTAACTTTAAACTGTCATTAAATGGACTTGTAAGTTGAGGACTACCATATAGGTCTCTAAAGATAAAAGTAAAGGTTCCCCTGCGCATGTGTACTAGCGGTTCCTGACTCCGTTTCAAAGCCTGCTTTGACTCCAACCCCCGAGCCTGTCTTATCAGACGGAGAGGACTCTGAAAGTGAAGGAGAGGAGTTGGCAAGGCCTCCCTCTCCAAGACCCTCCTTTCCCGCAATGTCTCACGTATCCTCCGAAGGCCAAGAGATATGCCAGGAGCAAGGCACTTCGGAACAGCCGCAGTTAGACAGCAGCGGAGATGAGTTTTGGCTGGATCCCCGACAACATCAGAAGGATAAGCGCGCGCAGCAGAGAAAGACAAACTGAAAAAGCTCAGAAGTCATATACCGTGTTTCTGGAACCCTGTTATACGCTCTCCTTGGATTTATTTGGACTGGACTTGGACAATTCTTTGGCTTTGTGAACTTATTTTGGTGTATCGGACTGAGGAGAAAAACCTCCCTTTGTGAGTAAAATCTTTTGGCAGGCACTTACAGAGTTGCTGCCAATTCTGTTATCTCAAAAGAATTCCTGACTGCTGGTTTCATTAACTCCTGGCTGACTGTTTGTGTGCGTGTGTGAGACAGGGACAGAACAAAGCCGAAGAGCCAGTGCTGTTTGAAGACGTCTCCGTGGTCATGTGGCCGGCATGACTAAACACCAAAGGTGCATGGAACACTATTCCCTTCCCACCAAAGGTGGTCCCTATTTTTCTACTTGTATTTTTTACGTGCTTTTCAACTGCTAGGTTGCAGAAGCTGGGACAAGTAACGGGACTTCACCCCGTTACACGGCACTAGGGATTCGAACCGCTGAACTGCTGACCTTCTGATCGACAAACTCAGCATCTTAGCCACTGAGCCACCACGTCCCTTATATAGGTCTTTAGGGTAGGTGAAGGGAAGCCAACGATAGACAGACCAGGAATCAACACGAACAATATTTTCTGCAACCGGTGTCTGTTTTCCTTTTCTCTAGGAACGTCTATTAAAACCTTTGGGCGCCTTACTTGGGATGACAGCTGAAATGAGGGAGCTTGCAACGATTGTCAGCAAGGTGAGTTTCTGTTATCAGACTAAGGATGGTTGTTAAACTCCAGCCTCATTCAATGAGGGACTAAGCCTGCTGTCCATCTTGATATTGAAAGTCAAGCAGAAGACACAGGAGGGACATCAATAAAGACTTTTCTTGCCTGAGCCCCACATTCTTATCTTAGTTCAGGGCAGGGGTGGAATTCAGCCGGTTCGGACCAGTTTGGGCAAACCAATAGTCGTGGCCTGCGGGTGGCCTCCCCCGCCCACCTGCCCTGGCGCTATGCCATCCTATTCAGCTGCATTTTTTAAGCCGCACGCATGCGTGCAAGCCATGCGCGCTCACATATTCGATTCTGGGTGAACCAGTTGAAGTCCACATAATTCAGGGGTCCCCAACCCCTAGTTCGTGGACTGGCTCCAGTCCGTGGAATGCCAAAAACCCAGCCATGCCAAGACGAGAAGCCCCATCTGCTGGATGTGGGTAGCACTTGAAACCAAGCCCTCTCCGATCCGCGAAAAAAAACTCTCTCCACGGAACCTTTCCCTGCTGCTCAAAAGGCTGGTGGAGGGAGGGGGGGACGCTGTGTTAGCAGAGTCCTACAAGTTGCATAGTTTGTATCTGCCTGGGGGAAAAAAGCAATCCATTGTGGAGCCCAAGATACTATGATTAATGAAGTGTGGGGGTCCTTGGTGCTCTCTGAGCTTGGTGGTTTCCTACCAGACGTTTCATTACCAATCTAGGTAACATCGTCAGTGCTCTAGTTTGGTATTGAAACATCTGCAAGAAAACCACCAAACTCAGAGAGAATCAAGGATCCCACTGTTCAACCCTGAGCTACAAATATTCTCTTCTATTAATTAATGAAGTACTGGCACAGTCCTGAAAAGCAGGACAGCAGCAGATGGTGGCACCAGACTATGAAATGACTCAGGCTGATAAAAACAGAATATAATAAGCTGTATCCCTGAAAATCCTAAAACCTCCCCTCCCCAAAAATGGATTTGTACTACCTTTGCAAAGCATATATCCATTTACTTTCTGGATTGTTTCTTCTAAGAGCAAGAAGTAGTCGTGGGAAATGCTGGATGACTTAGGTAGCTCAGTGGCTAAGACACTGAGCTTCTCAAGATCAGAAAGTTTGGCAGTTTGGCGGATCGAATCCCTAGTACAGATCTCCTGCGTGAGCAGGGGGTTGGACTAGATGGCCTCCAAGTTCCCTTCCAGCTCTGTTACTGTTTAAGATCTTTTGTAAAAGCTGTTATCCTTGAAGTCACGTTACTCTCAAAAGTTTTTGGAATGCAAACGGAAAGACACAGATTCTTATAGTAGGTGAGAACCCTTAAACTCAAGAGTTTGTCTGCTCCATTGGCCTATTCTGGGTGACCAGCAGGCCCTCAGGTGAGGGTCTGATCTCCTGTAGCAAAGGATCACCTACCTTGCTAAGTCAGATAAACATTTTAATCTGCCTATGGGCTGAAAGGTGATCACTAGGCTGGAATTTACAGACCCCTCATGAATTGTTGTTGTTTTTTTAATCCCATAACCGAGCGGTTCTCAGCCTGTGGTCCGGGGACCCCTGGGGCCCCACAATGTCACAGAGGATCCACAAAAACTTGAAGAAAAGTTATGATTTTGAGTTAAAGTCTTAGTGATCCGTGGCCATGATCCATGGCCACAAAAAGTATTTAAAGGGCATTTGTGGTGAAGAAAAGGTTGAGTACCATTGCCCTAGCCCTATGATGGCGAACCTATGGCATGCGTGCCACAGGTGTCACGTGTAGCCATATTGGTGGGCACGCGAGCTCAGCTCCGGCACACATGTGTGCGCCAGCCAGCTGATTTTCGGGCCTTCTAGGCCCACCAGAATTAGGGAAACAAGCTGTTTCCTGCCTCTGGAGGCCCTCGGGGTGGGGGGTGGGGAAGGCCCGTTTTCCTCACTCCCCAGCCTCCAGAGTCTTTCTAGGAGTCTGGGGAGGGCGAAAACGGCTTTTCCCACCCTTCCGGAAGCCCTCCGGACACCGAAAATGGCCCGTTTGCCAACTTCCGCTGGAAGTTTGGCAAACCGGCTGTTTTCAGTCTCCAGAGGGCCTCTGGGGGGGTGGGGAAGGCCCATTTTTCTCTCTCCTCAGACTCCTAGAAAGGCTCCGGAGGCTGGGGAGAGCAAAAAAGAGGCCTATCATACCATCGCATGCCAGGAGTGGGGTGGGGGGTTGTGTGCGGGGGCAGGGCGCATAGAATTATGGGTGTGGGGACACATGCGAGCAACCCTCCCCCTCCTGGCACGTGATGGCAAAAAGGTTAGCTATCACTGCCCTAGCCTGGAATCAAGCGGGCCAGAAAGAACTGTCAATTTTACTCAGGTTTATTCCTAGGTGTGTGTGTTATGAATTTTCTCCGTAATTAATTAGAGCAGTAATGGCTAACCTTTTCCAGATCGAGTGCCAGAGCATGCCCAAACCCCCAAAATGCAAAGCGTGTGCAGCACCCGCGCACACACCCCACGCCCCCATGGATGCGTGCGGCCACCACGCACACATCCCGTGCCCCCACGCATGCGTGCGGTCCCCAGACATGTGCGCACGTCCCACACACATACCCACGCATCTGCGGCAGAGACTCAAACACCAGCTGGCCGGCAGGAGGTGTGTGCTCATGCGCGGCAGACCTGAACTGGGTTGATGGCTCATGTGCCCACAGAGAGGGCGTTGCGTACCACCTCTGGCACGCATGCCATCGATTCACTATCACGAAATTAGAGGAACACTATTCCACCTTGGCAACTTTAACTATATGCATAATTCTGTTTATTTATTTATTAATTCTTATCTTATATAACGTGTTTCCCTGAAAATAAGACCCTGTCTTATATTTTTTTGAACCCAGAAATAAGCGCTTGGCCTTATTGCCGTGTGCTCAAAAGTCCGATTGGGCTTATTATCAGGGGATGTTTTATTTTCAGGGAAACAAGGTAGTGTATATTGGATGTAATGTCCCTTTGAGAGCTGTATGCAAAATTTCACTTTAATGTATGCCGATTAGTGCGCATTCAAAGTGGCAATAAAGTTATTATTCTATTCTATTCTATTCTATTCTATTCTATTCTATTCTACTCTACTCTACTCTACTCTACTCTACTCTACTCTACTCTATTCTGATTTTCTACTCTACTCTACTCTACTCTACTGTATTCTATTCTATTCTATTCTACACTCTACTCTGATTCTATTCTATTCTATTCTATTCTATTCTATTCTATTCTATTCTATTCTATTCTATTCTATTCTACTCTACTCTACTCTACTCTACTCTACTCTACTCTACTCTACTCTATTCTGATTTTCTACTCTACTCTACTCTACTCTACTCTACTCTACTCTACTCTACTCTACTCTACTGTATTCTATTCTATTCTATTCTACACTCTACTCTGATTCTATTCTATTCTATTCTATTCTATTCTATTCTATTCTATTCTATTCTACTCTACTCTACTCTACTCTACTCTACTCTGATTTTCTACTCTACTCTACTCTACTCCACTCCACTCCACTCCACTCCACTCCACTCCACTCCACTCCACTCCACTCCACTCCACTCCACTCCACTCCACTCCACTCTACTGTATTCTATTCTATTCTGTTCTGTTCTGCTCTGTTCTGTTCTATTCTATTCTATTCTGATTTTCTACTCTACTGTACTCTACTCTACTCTAGACCTGTGGACTTCAACTCCCAGAATTTCCCCAGCCAGCTGGCTGGGGGAATTCTGGGAATTGAAGTCCACAAGTCTTAAAGTTGCTGAGGTTGGACACACCCCTGAATTAAAGACAGGATGAGCCAGCCAGAACCTCCAGCCCGTTGCTGAATGACAATTCTTGCATGTCCAACCAAGCCTGACTAATGGAGAGAGATGCCGAAAGTCATCCTCCAGCCACAGCTGACTCTTCCCTTCTGCTCCCTCCCATAATGGCATCTGCATAATCACCTGCTCTTTGTCGTGTTGCTTTTCCCCCTTAATTTTTACGGCACGTCCGAGCTTATTTTGCCGCGTGTTTATTATGCTTGCACAGGAAAAATGGGAGGCCTGTTTTTAAGAAGATCAAACCATGTCTTTCAGGATATCTACCTTCACAGCCCCAACGTCAAGTGGAATTGCATCATCGGACTTGACTCCGCCAAGCGATTGGTCAAGGAAGCTGTTGTGTATCCCATCAGGGTAAGGAGCAGCTGAACCAGCTTTTCAAAAGTCACACAAATGGCCTCTGTTGTCATGACTGAGACACAGGTAGTCCTCGACTTACAGCAAGTTCATTTAGCGACGGTTGGGAGTTACGACGGCACTGAAAAAAGAGACATTAGGACTATTTTTCACACTTACGACCAACCACTGTAGCATCCCCATGGTTGTGTGATTTATGTACGGATGCTGGAGAACTGTGTCGACTGGTGGCCTCTAGGGGGAGAGCCTTCTCTGTGGGGGCACCTACTATCTGGAACGAGCTCTGCCCGGAGATACGGAGGATCCCGGATCTGCGCATCTTCCGCCGCGCTCTCAAGACCTTTTTATTTTATCAAGCTGGCCTGGCCTAATTTTTTTCCCTTTTTTCGTTTTTAAAATGCAAATTTTAATCTGTTTTAAATTACATGGGTTTTTACGTTTGTCTTGGGCCAAGTTGTTTAATTTGGTTTTATTCTGTTTTTAAATTTTGTATATATGTATTTTACTTTATGGCTGTTCACCGCCCTGAGTCCTTCGGGAGTAGGGCGGTATATAAATCCAATAAACATAAACATAAATATAAACTGGCTCATATTTATGATGCTCGCAATGTCCCAGTGTCATGTGGTCATCTTTTGAGGAGGTCCGACAAGTCAACGGAGAAGCCAGATTCACTTAACAACTGGGTCACTAATTTAACAACCGCAGTGATTCACTTAACAAATGTGGAAAGAAAAGTCATTGAATGGACCAAAACTCCCTTAACTAAATTTCTCAGCCACAGAAATTCTGGGCTCAATTGTGGTCGTATGCCAAGGATTACCTGTACAGGTAGTTCTCGACGTACGACCACAGTTGGGCCCCAAATTTACATTGCTAAGCAAGGCAGTTGTAAGTGAGTCACACCTGATTTTACAACCTTTGTTGCAGAGGTGGGTTTCAGCAGGTTCTGACCAGTTCTGGAGAACCGGTAGTGGAAATTTTGAGTAGTTCGGAGAATCAGTAGTAAAAATTCTGACTGGCCCCACCCCCGTTGTTCTGCCCCAGCTACGGACCCCAAAGAATGCAGCTCACACAAAGTCTGTACAAACCGTAGTTTACTAAATTAAATCAGTCTTTTTCAAACAAAGACTGTTAATTAGCTTTCTTAACAGTCTACAAGAATCCAAAGAATAAATAATCATAATCTTACTAGAATTGGCAGAAAGCCAAGAAGCAATTTGCAGGTAACTGATAAAAGATCAAGACATGAAGGAGAGTGAACGAAGTTGTTCCCTGCAAATTGCTTCAGTTAGCGTTCCTCCTTAATAGGTTAAGGGAGTGGCCAATTAGCCCCAAGCCTTACTCTCGAGGAGACCTCCTCCTGAGGAGCCACTCCTGCCTTTTGGCAGCTCTGTGCACCTGTGCATCGAGAAGAGGCTCCTCCTCTTCTTCCTCTTCACTTAAAGGAGCTTCTGGAGGTTCTGAAAGCCCTGGCTGAATCCCTGCCTCTGGTACCACATCTTCTCCAGCCTCCTCATTGTCTGACTCGAGTGCCAGCTGCACAGGCTGCTGGCGCAGCACCACACTAGCCTCCTCGCTGTCGGAATCAGCTACAATCCGCACAGGCCGCTGACGGGCCACAACACCATCTATTTTGCAGTAACCTCCCCCTGGATTGGGGAGGGAATGGAGATTGTACAGTATCCTTCCCCTTCCATGCCCACCAAGCCACACCCACCAAGCCAAGCCACGCCCACAGAACCGGTAGTAAAAAAATTTGAAACCCACCCCTGCTTTGTTCCCAGGATTGTTACGCAAGTCACTGCAGTTGTTAAGTGAATCACATAGTCGTTAAGCAAATCTGACTTTCCCCATCGACTTGCTCACCAGAAGCCATCTGGGAAGGTTGCAAGTGATGATCATATGACCCTGGGACACTGTCCTATGGTAGTTGTAAATACATGCCAGTTGCCAAACTCCTGAATTTTGATCGTGTGGCAAGTGCGAGGATCACATTGTAAGTGCGAGGAGCAGTCGTAAGTCACTTTTTTCAGTGCCATTGTAACTTTACAACAGTCAGGAAACAAATAGTTGTAAATTGAGAACTATCTGTAATCTTTTTTTTTTCCTTTCCAAGCTACCATTGCTCATTTTGAAAATACTACTTAAATTGGGAAGCAATTTGAAAGGAAGGAAAATTAACTTGGGGACTGGCTTGAGAGTCGCTTGTCTCGTGGTGAAGGCATCAGGCTAGAAAGTGGGAGACAGCGAGTTCTAATCCTAAAAGCGGGCTAAAAATCAAATCAATAAATAAAATCTAACAATGAGCTTGATGTTCCAAAGGGAAGGGGACATTAAATGAATAAAAGTGAAAAATACAGAATCAGCCACCCTGATTTCCTATATTTTCCTTGTAGCAATGTTCTGATAAAAAAAAAATGCTGGTTGAGTTGCTAGAGCAGGGGTATCAAACTTGATTTCATTGTGGGCCACATCAGGGTTGTGTTTGACCTCGGGGGTGAGGGGGCTGGGGGGTTGTGGCCAGGATGGGTGTGGCCAGCTTGATGTCACTCGTGTCGGGGAGCACCTGCGGTGGCCCAGGGCCTCTACCAGCGCAAATTATTACTATTATTATTATTATTTATTTATTTATTTATTTAATTTCTATATTGCCCTTCTCCCGAAAGACTCAAGGCGGTGCACAGCCAACAATAAAGCATATCCAATACAAAATTTAAAAGCAATTTTAAAAACATATTAAACAATTTGGCCCTAATCGTTTAAAAAAAAAAACCCAATTAAAATCATGTTTAGGCCAGCCCAGCTTGTTGGACCAATAGCGTCTTGAGGGCACGGCGAAAGGTGCATAAGTCAGGGATCATCTGTATCTCTGGGGGGAATTCATTCCAGAGGGCAGGTGCCCCCACAGAGAAGACTCTCCCTCTGGGGGCCGCCAGTCGACACTGTTTGACCAATGGCACCCTGAGGAGTCCCTCTCTGTGGGAGCGTATTGGCTCCCACAGAGAGCCAATACGCTCTCTGTGGGAGCCAAATGGGCTCCCTAGCTCCGTTTTTGGCTAGGATGGCCTCCTGCAACCCTCTGCCAGCAAAAACTGAGCGTGGGAGCCTATTTTTGGCAGAGGCACCACAGGCCAATCTTTTGCTCTTCCAAGGTGGCTCTGCGGGTCAGATGTAAGCATCCCGCGTACCGGATCTGGCTCCTGGGCCTTGAGTTTGGTACCCCTGTGCTAGAGTAACCTGCTATGTGCTTAGTGCTCCAAACAGCCCGTTTTTTAGTGATGGCTTTTTTCATTTTCTTCTTTTTTTCCACAGTACCCACAGTTATTTACAGGCATTCTTTCTCCTTGGAAGGGACTTCTGCTATATGGGCCTCCAGGTATGATATTATTTAATTAAATTTTGTGACTCTTTTTCATTCTGAATGCCAACAATCTCCTTAATGAAAGAGACCTTGACTTACAACAGTTAGTGACCGCTTGAAGTTATAACGGCACCAAAAACAGTGCCTTATATGACCCTTTTTCACACTTATGATGATTCAAGCAGCCCCATGGTCATGGGATCAAAATCCACAACTTCTGGAGGCAAGTTGTTCCATTGATCAATTGTTCTAACTGTCAGGAAATTTCTCCTTATTTCTAGGATGCTGCTCTCCTTGATTAGTTTCCACCCATTGCTTCTTGTGTCAAAACGTGAATCAGCTTCATTCCCCCCCTGGAGAAAATTTTGATTAATTAGAGGTGATTGGATCTTGTTTCCCATGGTGTATACTCTCAAAGAAAGAAAACCTGAAGTATAAAATCTAATAAACATTTTTATTGTTACAAAAGTAAAAAACCTAGCTAACTACATTCTTACCGGCAGTGATAACTCAGAGACGGACAAAAGAGAAAGTGAAGTCAGGAAGTTAGAAAAGAAAGAATGGAGACATGCGCAGTAGCTTCAGAAAATCACAGGATGGTGTTATCTCTTGTTGATAAAATTCTCTGGCAAGGCTACCGTAAAGTTCAGAATGGAAGCTCAGCTGGCAAATACAAAATAACGCAGTGACATCTTGTTCTGCCTTCAGGTTGTTTGGAGAATAGCTTGACTCCCTCTTCTTTGGGGCAGCCCCTGAGATATTGGAAGACTGCTATCATGTCACCCCTAGTCCTTCTTGTCAAGAAAAGAATGTCTAGATTAGACAGGCCCAATTCCTGCAACTGTTCTTCATACCTTTGAGTATGAAGGCTTGAGAGTAAACACTGCCTTTCCTTCAACTTGTAGGTACTGGGAAAACTTTGCTGGCTAAAGCTGTTGCCACCGAATGTAACACAACCTTCTTCAACATCTCCGCATCCACCATTGTCAGCAAATGGAGAGGCGATTCGGAAAAGCTTGTCAGAGTAAAAAATCCCTTTTGTTTTCTTCATACAAAGAATTTATTATTATTATTATTATTATTATTATTATTATTATTATTATTATTATATTTATATGCCGCCTTTCTCCGGAGACTCAGGGCGGCTCACAATGCGTTAAGCAATAGCCTTCATACTTTTGTATATTTTTTATACAAAGTCAGCTTATTGCCCCCACAAACTGGGTCCTCAATTCACCTACCTTAGAAAGGATGGAAGGCTGAGTCAACCTTGAGCCTCGAACTTGCACAATTGCAGACAGCTGGGTGTTAATAACAGGCTATCTAGCCTGCTGAGCTATCTGAGGCTCTCAGATTTAAGAGAGAATTAGCTAAGATACGGCATTAGGCCGTGATGGCGAACCTATGGTACGCATGCCGGAAGTGGCACGCTAAGCCATTTTTCCGGGCACGCGAGCTGTCGCCCAATTCACTTGCAGCTGTGCATGCACACACGCCCCAGCTGGTGTTTGGGCCTCCGGTGCGCATTCATGCGATTCAGGGGGCCCAGCTGGTCTTCGGGGCTCTCCTGAGCATGCGGGTGTGTTTGCGCATGCGCAGATGGTGTGGTTGCATGTCCAGCGCATGGGGGAGGAGACGCACGTTGGCATGGATGGTAACCGTGCGCGAAGTGCGCGAAGCACAGATCTGTTTGGCACTCGATGAGTGAAAGGTTCGCCACCACTGGCCAAAGGCAAGCGTTGGCTAAACTAATCATCCACATGCCAATACTTTCTAGAGCAGTGTTTCCACACCTGAGCGTGGACTTCAATTCCCAGAATTCCTCAGCCAGTATGCTTGCTAGGGGATTCTAGGAGTCGAAGTCCATGTCCAAAATTATCCTAGAACACTGATTTTTGCCGTCGCATGCCAAAAGCGCGGGGTGGTAGTGGAGCGGGGGAGTTGAGCGTGTGCGTGCCCACGCCCATAATTCAATGTGCCCTGCCCCCCATGCATGCACGTGACCCCTCCCTGCACGACCCCCGCTTTTGGCATGTGATGACACGGAGGTTTTTTGCCCTCCCAAGGCTCCAGAGGCTTTCTAGGAGCCTGGGGAGGGCGAAAATGGTCTTCCCCACCCCCCTTGGAGGCCAGAAGCAGCCCGTTTCCCGATTTCCGGTGGAACCAAAAGGCCCGAGAATCAGCTGGCTGGCGCTCGCATGCGCACTGGAGCTGAGCTAGGGCAACACTCGTGTGCCCACAGATATGGCTCTGTGTGCCACCTGTGGCACTCGAGCCATAGGTTTGCCATCATAGTCCTAGAAAATCACCCAAGATTAAAATGCCGTGGAACATACTGATTCAGAGAGATTTTTAAACGGGCTGTAAAAATCCAGACATTCCCTAGAGAGCAGCAGAGTTAAGTGTTTTCTGTTTCTTTGCTCCCCTCTAGTGGTCATTACAAGTTCTGCACTGGATTACATAGGCATAACTCTTCTTGTCTCACTGTAATTTTTTCGTAATACAGGTAATCCTTGATTTACCTGTATTACGATTTACGACCATTCGTTTAATGACCAATAGTTGTAAGTCAAATGCAAAGTTACATTGAAAAAAGTGACTTATTTTTCACATTTACGACCGTTGCAGCATCCCCATGGTCACGTGATCAAACTATGGACCCTTACAACTGGCTCATATTTCGGTTTCAGCATCCCGGGGTCACGTGACTTATGACCATTTTTCACACTTACGACCATTGCAGCATTCCCATGGTCACATGTTCAAAGTTAAGATGCTTGGCAATTTGACTCATATTTATGACGGTTGCAGTGTCCCGGGGTCATGTGGACTCAGTTGTGGTCGTAAATTGAGGACTATCTGTACATTTCAGCACAATTATTTTTTGCCAAACGAAAGCTCTAACATGTAATTTCCAGCAGAATTCTGGCTTTTCGAAGAGGGTTATTTGTAGAGAGAAGCGTGTGTAAAATGTACCTAAGTATTTAGCTCACCCAACTTTTAATTCTCTTTGCATTCATTTTTGCTTATGAAAGTGTATTTAAAATCTATAAATGCAGCTGTAAAGGGACATTTTAGTCTCTAGCGGTTATAAGGAGGATTTTGTTCAGCTTTTCTTTCTGGAATCATTCTCCTCTCTTATTATTCCCTCCGTATTTGAGTAGGATTTAGGTGAAAAGATTTAAAATATAAAGACAGGATTATTTGTCTCTCTTCGCTCTTCCTCTCCTCTTCTGTGAGCTATGGAGATTTAAGAATTATTTTGTACGTCTGTATCAAGGCAGCACTTCTAATATGCTCCTCCTGTATTCTCATAATGAGGTGGCTTACAATATTTTACTATAATAGCCACTGCATTTTTCCTGATCCCATGGCAGAAAGCAAGATATATACAGGTGGTCCTCACTTAACGACCCAAATTGAGCCAAAAAAATCTCTTGTCGCTAAGTGAGACAGCTGGAGCTTCTGTCTGGGGCAGCCAGAGGTGGGTTTCAGCAGGTTCTGACCAGTTCTGGAGAACTGGTAGCAGAAATTTTGAGTAGTTCGGGGAACTTTATTTTTTTAATAAAGTTTTTTTTATTTTTATTTCTCATAAACTCATTTACATGTACAGTCATTTTCCATTCATCTTTTCTTTTAACTTTCATTTTTAATTTTTACTTTTTCGGGGCTGCTCTTTTACCCTTTACCTTTACTCCAACCTTTCTTCTTCTCCTCCCCTTCTCTTCCTTCCTCTCTCTCCTCCTACTTCCTTTGTTCTTTATCTCCTTCTCTTTCCTACTTCCCCTTCTCTTCCCCCACTCCTCTCTTCTTCCCCCCTTCTAACCTTCTCCTCTTCTCCTCTTTCCCCTCCCTTTTCTTCCTCTCCTTTCCCCTTTCTTCTTTCTTCTCTTCCCTCCTCTCTTCTCTTCTCCCTTCCTCTCTCTCTACTCCTTCCAGTCTCTCCTGTTGTTTCCCTTTTCCCTAATCTAAAGTGATATTCGAGCAGCCCCGATTTTCTAATTATCTTTATTCTCATTTCAATTTTTTATTCAATTATTATTTATTTTTATTTCATCATTTGCGTACATTTTTATAATATCTCACTTTTTCCCCTTTTACTCCCCCTCCCCTTTCTCCTTTTACTTGAAAACAAAAATAGTAAAAATTCTGGCTGGCCCCGCCCACATCTATTCTCTGCCTCTCAGCTGATTGGGAGGAAATGGGGATTTTGCAGTATCCTTCCCCTGGATTAAGGAGGGAATGGAGATTCTGCAGTATCCTTCTCCTGCCATGCCCGCCAAGCCAAGCCAAGCCAAGCCACGCCCACAGAACCCGTAGTAAAAATTTTTGAAACCCACCATTGAGGGCAGCCCCACATAGAGCACGTTCTTCCCAGATTCCTGCTGTCCGAGAATGATGCCAAACAGACCATTTCTCCCTCTTGACCTTTTTTTCTTGGGATTCTGTCTTTCTCCGCAGGTATTATTTGAACTTGCCCGCTATCATGCGCCTTCCACGATCTTTCTGGACGAGCTGGAGTCGGTTATGAGTCAGCGAGGCACGGTTCCAGGGTAACCATTCTCAAGCGGTCTAGGTTTTGTTGTTCTTGTTTTTTGAGTAGGGGGAGGGGGCGTCAGTCCTCTTATTGGATATTTTAAAAAAAAAAATTACAAAAAGAAATATTTGTCCTTGACTTGCAAGAGTTTACTGAGTGACCATTGAAAGTTACAATAGCACTGGGGGAAAAAAAGTGACTGAGGACAATTTTTCACACTTACGACCACTGCAGCATCCCCACCGTCATGCGGTCAAAATGTGGACACTTAGCAACTGGGTTCGTATTCATGACGATTGCAGTGTCCCCGGTGTCATCTGATCCCCTTTTGTGACCGTCTGACAAGTACATTCAGTGGGGAAGCCAGATTCATTTTACAGCCCTGTTCCCAACTTAACAACTGCAGCAATTCACTTGACAATTTTACTGTTGTGACCTAGGTCCAAGTAGGTATTATCAGATGCAATCAGTTCTAAACAAACAGATTTTATTAGAACAGCTGAGAATTAACTCACTCTCAGCGTAGTCCAAACTGATTCAAAACAAATTCTTCATAACACAGTTCTTCTGCCTTATCACCAACCTCGGTCTACTTTGGCAGCCTGCCAAAGGCTTTTCTTGGCAAAAGTTCAGAAGCAGAAGACGCCGACAAGAAATAAATGCAGCAAGACAAGAAACAAATCTATGAACGTTGTTTTCCGACATAGAGCCCAAGAGCCTTTGCTGGTCTTTTAAGCCTTCTGGGAGGGGCCAATCATCTCTTGGCCTTACTCCTGAGTCGTCCCTTTTGCTTTAGCTGCTCTTGCCTTCTGACAGCTCTTCTCATGCATGCAGTAGGAACAGGCTCCTCCTGTTCCTCTGCCTCTTTGCTGTCAGCCTCTGGAGGCTCCTGAGTCTGCACATCACTCCCAGATGGCTCTGGCCCCATCTCCGCCTCCGATGTAGAGCCCTCATCCGGGCTTTCCCCAGCCTCCAGGACTGGCCCATGTTCTTCCTCAGCCTTCTCACTGTCTGACTCC
This sequence comes from Masticophis lateralis, assembly GCA_030761175.1. Lineage (NCBI taxonomy): Eukaryota > Metazoa > Chordata > Lepidosauria > Squamata > Colubridae > Masticophis > Masticophis lateralis. Next base: position 274,402,183 of record JAUDYJ010000002.1, on the reverse strand, counting down.
ACTGCCAGCTCTGCAGGCTGCTGGTGGACCACAACATTGGCAAGAAAGATCATAAAATGGGGCAAAACCCGCTTAACAACTGTCCCACTTAGCAACAGAAATTTGGGGGCTCTGTTGTGGTCGTAAATTAAGGATTACCTGGGTATTAATCTTTGGAGCAGAATATTTGTAGCTCAGGGTTAAAATGAGGGATCCTTGGTGCTCTCTAAGCTTGGTTGTTTTCTTGCCGACATCTCATTGCCAAACTAGGTAACATCATCAGCGCATGGCTGGCTGAGGAATTCTGGGAGTTGAAGCCCACAGTTTGCAAAGGGGCCACAGTTGCCCACCCCTGCTCTTGATGTTATTTTACCTGTTTTATCTCAGCAGGGATAGAAAGAAATTTATAATTCCATAAAGTGGGTACTATGATGACTTTTTCTAGCGGTGCCTCTGTTTCTCCAAACGAAACGTTTCAGGCCAGGGAGCAGAAGTCCTTTGTAGCATGGAAGCCAAGGATCAAGTCTGCAGGTTTAGTTTGCACCCTAGTTTCTAAGAGGGGTCCAGAGGCTTCGGGAACATCTGAAATGAAACTTCCCAGACACTTCTACATCCCTCGAGGTCTTATTGGTCAAGTGACTTGGGGCTGAATGTAGCAAAGAAGACGTCCTCAAGGCTGGGTCACCCAAGGTGGTTTCGCTTCCCGAACTCATCAATGGATCTGCAGAGTCACCAAGTGATGAATCATCTATATGAAAATTGGTTCGAATATTTCTTAATTGGAGAGAGGGTTATAACATCATAAAATGCCCAGAGAAGATGATTAGATAAGCCTTGTGTGAATTAATAGCCCGTATCGCTTTCAGTCCTCGGACAAATGTCTCTGAAATCTTTTTACCTGCAGGGGGAAAAGGATTGGGACCTTAGGCCTGGCATACATACCCTCTGCCCCAGCTTTTATGGGTCTTTTTAATTGGCTCACCGAAGAGACTTATATAGGGCACTCCCCTGTTTGAACAGTCTAATCACCATCTATCTTCAGAGCTTGGATGTCTAAACCAGGGGTCATAATGTTCAAAGATGTTAAAATGGCCCTTATCTTGCAGGGTCAGAAACCCTGAAGGCCTTCAAAAAGACGGTCAAAATGTGCCTTTTGTTTTCTTCGGCCTTGGGGCTGGGAAGACTGCCTTCCCTCATCCGGAGGAGGGTGTGAAGTGAACCTTTTGTTCTTGTTCAGTTGCTAAAGTTGTTTTCTGATTCTTCAGGACCCCTATGGACCACAGCATGCCAGGCCTTCCTGTCCTCCCCTCTCTCTCAATGTTTGCTGAAAGTCATGCCTATTGCGCTGCTGACCCTATCTAACCATCTCCTCCTCTGCCATCCCCTTCTCATTTTCCCTTCCATCTTTCCCAACATCATGGGGGTCTTCTCCGAGGAGTCCTCTCATCTCATTTGGAGGGCAAAGTCTTTGAGTTTCAGCTTCAGGATCTCTGTCCTTACAAAGAATAGACCCAAATGATTTCCTTTAGGACAAGGATCAGCAACCTGCGGCTCGGGAGCCACATGCGGCTCTTTAGGCCCTCTGTTGTGGCTCCCTGTCGGTGATCCCACCATTGGCTCACTTCACCCCTCACCCTCCTCCCAGTCACTCTTCGCCTGGCCTGAGGTTTTGTGGCTCCTGGTGTTTTCTTTTTTGTGGGAAATGGGTCCAAATGGCTCTTTGAGTGTTTAAGCTTGCAGACCCCTGCTTTAGGATCAACTGATTTGATCTCCTTGCAGTCCAAGGGATTCTCAGTAGTCTTCTCCAGCCACCACAGTTGGAACAGCGTTGTGAATTTTTGGTTGCCTATTAAGAATTGTGGGTGTTGGGTAGAGACTTGAACTTTTCTTTGGGTGGAAAAACCCTGGACTTTCAGATTTGGGTTAATGTCAGGGTTCCAAGTAACACCCCCAACGAAAGAAAACTCTGAGGCTTGAGTTTCCTCAAAGTTACATTTTTTTTTAAATATTTTTATTTTTATTTATTTTTAATTAGATTTATATGCCACCCTTCTCCGGAGACTCAGGGCGGCTTACAATGCGTTAAGCAATAGCCTTCATACTTTTGTATATTTTTTATACGAAGTCAGTTTATTTTACCCCCACAAACTGAATCCTCAATTTACCTACCTTAGAAAGGATGGAAGGCTGAGTCAACCTTGAGCCTCGAACTTGCAATAATTGCAGACAGCTGAATGTTAATAACAGGCTATCTAGCCTGTTGAGCTATCTGAGGCTGATTTTATTAGAGATATCATATTGGCGAATCTGGGGAAAACCCGAGTCTGAAAGCTTCCAGGGTTTCCCCACCCAAAGAAAAGTCCAACTCCCTTCCCCTGCACCTGCATGTCCATCACATGGTCCAATCAAAGCATCATCCCAACTGGAGATACCTTCCAGTTCCAGCCTTCTAGGTGCAGGGCAAGATGTCCTTGACTCTCTGAGAAAGGAATGTTGTTATGACTACATATTTCCCTTGCTCCATACAATCCCCCCTCCCAGTTTCCTACAGCGCTAAATGTGGCAGGCCTGAAGGCCCAATACAAAAGGCCTGACAGTCTGGTTGAATTTTAATTGACATTGTTTCTTTTGTTTTGTGACCGGGGGGGGGGGGGGGGGGGGGCTACTTTGGGCTGCCAGAGTCACGACATTTGTGTTAGGCGACCATATAAATTCTAGAAATAAATAACTACGGTGAAAACTCATATCATTTAGCTAATCACATCCCTTAAGGTTGTGGGAGAACCCTGAAATCTGACAAAGAGCCTGGTGGCGCAGCAGACTAATAGCTTAACATTCAGCTGCCTGCAATTACTGTAAGTTCAAATCTCACCAGGCTCAAGATTGACTCAGCCTTCCATCCTTTCTAAGGTAGGTCAAATGAGGACCCAGATTGTGGGGGCAATAAGCTGACATTGTATAAATATACAAAAGTATGAAGGCTATTGCTTAATGCATTGTAAGTCGCCCTGAGTCTCCGGAGAAAGGCGGCATATAAATCAAATTGAAAAAAAAAAAAAAGGTTTCAGCCATCAGCAATGACTGAAAATTTTGTGGTTTTTTTCTAAAATTTTGTGGGGTTTTTTTTCAAAACATTCAAGGTATTTCACACTGAAATTCTGTAAGTAATTTGGGTAACCCGAATGACAACAGATGATTTGGTACCAATTTACTTCACATTGCTGATTCTCTTATCCTGGACATAAACTGTTTTAACTCCTACCCTCAAAACGACGCTATAGAGCACTGCACACCAGGACAACTAGACACAAGAACAGTTTTTTCCCGAACGCCATCACTCTGCTAAACAAATAATTCCCTCAACACTGTCAAACTAGTTACTAAGTCTGCACTACTATTAATCTTCTCATCGTTCCTATCACTCATCTCCTCCCACTTATGAATGTATGAATGTAACCTTGTTGCTGGTATCCTTACGATTTATATTGATATTGTTTCCTGATTGCTTATTTGTACCCTATGACTATCATTAAGTGTTGTACCTTATGATTCTTGATGAACGTATCTTTTCTTTTATGTACACCGAAAGCTTATGCACCAAGACAAATTTCTTGTGTGTCCAATCACACTTGGCCAATAAAGAATTCTATTCTATTCTATTCTATTCTATTCTATTCTATTCTATTCTATTCTATTCTATTCTATTCTATTCTATTCTACTCTACTCTACTCTACTCTACTCTACTCTACTCTACTCTACTCTACTCTACTCTACTCTACTCTCTCACAGGTGGGACTTGTTTGGTTCTAACATAGAGCTTTATGTCATTCCGGCCTATGTAGTCCAAAATGTTATGTTGATATTGCTTGATAACAAACTGGCTAAAGAAATGGAGGCTTTGCATGAAGCCAGTTATCAGATATTGCTATCTTCTGGGATATTTCCAAGAAACCATCATCAGTCTTGAGTTCCTTTGCACTCAGAAGAGATCTAAGTCCAGCCTCCCTTGAATTCCACGGACTCTTTTCTACCATCAATTTGCTTTCAATCAGAATAGTGATGGAGAGAACCTTAGAGACAGAGGTGGGTTCTAAATTTTTTTTACTACTGGTTCTGTGGGCATGGCTTATTTTGTGGGCATGGCTTGATGACCATGTGACAATTCTTTAGGATTTAGCAGAGGTACCGGTCTACAAGTCTTTTAACTGCTTGCAGAGCTGTACCGATCTAGTCATTTGTTTATTGAGGCACTGGTCTACCCACTTATTTTTGCAGGTACTGGTCTACTCATTTGTTTTCTTTTACCACTGATCAGCTGTAGGGCGGCCCTTTGAAGCCCCGCGGCTAGAGGTTAAACAGTTTTTTTCCCTCTAGCCATCAGCTGGGACTCAGGAGGCAGCAATAGATTGGGGGTGGGGCCAAATAAAAGGTAAGAATAATGCGTGGGGCGATAGTGGGGGGGCAGAACCGGTTCAGTGACACCATATCGTCACTGCTACCGGCTCGGCCGAACCGGGAGAAACCCACCACTACTTAGAGGTCTTCTAATCCAAGCAGGTGACCCTATACCATTTCAGAGAAATGCTTGTCCAATCTCCTCTTAAAAACTTCCAGTGATGGTTGAGCACCCACAACTTCTGAAGGCAAGTTGTTCCACTGCTTAATTGTCCTCCCTGCTAGGAAGTTTCTCCTTAATTCCAGGTTACATGACTATAGAGATGCTACAACTGTTATAAGTGTGAAAAACAGGCATAAGTCCCTTTTTCTGGGCTGTTGTAACTTTGAACAGCCACTAAGCAAATTGTTGTAAGTCGAGGTCTACCTTTAACGGGGAAGCTTCTCCCGTGCCCAGGAATAATCATTCCTTTTTTTTCTCCTGCCCTCAATATCTTGACAGTGGTGAACACGAAGGGAGCCGGCGGATGAAAACAGAATTATTGGTGCAGATGGACGGCTTGGCTCGCTCAGATGATCTTGTCTTTGTTTTAGCAGCTTCCAACTTGCCCTGGTAAGAGAGCCAGAGAATATGTTTTGAATACATCTGCATGAGCCTCTAAACACAGATAAAGATTTTACTTACCCAGAGCAGTAAAAGCCATGATATTTGGCTAAAGCCTTCCAAGATTAATTGGGAGCTTTGAGCTTCTTTGTTATTATTACTATTATTGCTGATGTTTTGCTTCTGCTTCAGTTCTTGCTGTTTGCACCAGAAAGTACATAATCCTTCAGAAGATCAGCAGATGCCAGAGCAAGCCAGCTGCTAATATTTAAAAGGCAACTCGACGGCCAAGTTATTTACTATAGTTAAGCTAAAGAAGCATTCTCCGCAGAGAAACTCTTTAAGGTGCTTAAATCATCCGGCGCTTAGAAAAATATGTTCTCTAAAAATAGGGAGAGTTGGGTTTTATTGGAATTATACGCGCTAAAGTTTCAGGATGAAAATCCTTCCTTTTTTTTTTTTTTTTTTTGTAACATGAAGATCCAGTTGGGATCAAAGCGGGGCTACAATAGAATAGAAAAAAATACCACATTTTTTGTACAAAAGTAACAAAGGAGGAAATGACCCCAAATCAGTCGTGGTATTTAGTCGGTTCAGACCGGTTCGGGCGAAGCGGTAGTGGCGACCTGCTGGTGGGCCCGCCCCTCACGCCCCAGTGCTATGTCATCCTATTTAGCTATGTTTTCTAAACCACGCACTCACGCGTGCCATAGGTTCGCCATCACAGCTCTACACCATTTCAACAAATGGCAGTCCAGTCTCTTCTTGAAAGCCTCCAGTGATGAAGCTTCCACAACTTCTGAAGGCAACTTCTGTTCCATGGGTTGATGGTTCTCACTGTCAGAAAATTTCTCCTTATTTCCAGGTTGAATCTCTCCTTGGTCAGTTTCCATCCATTATTCCTTGTCTGGCCTTCAGGTGCTTTGGAACATAGCTTGACCGCCTCCTCTCTGTGGCAGCCCCTCAAATATTGGAAGACTGCTATCATGTCTCCCCTGGTCCTTCTCTTCACTAGACTAGTCATGCCCAGTTCCAGCAGTATGCAGAATGTTCCTGCAAAACATTAATCGTATGTTTTAGCCTCCAGGCCCCTAATCATCCTGATTTCTCTTCTCTGCACTCTTTCTAGAGTCTCCACATCTTTTTTATAGTGTGGTGACCAAAACGGGATGCAGTATTCTAGGTGTGGTCTTACTAAGGCTTTATAGAGTGATATTAGAGATCCCACTTTATCAGGGTACCCTAATAAGATGCTTTTAAATGATCTTCCAACTCAGTTGCTTATTGGGAAGGTAAACTGAGGCAGAACCTAGGGCCTGCTTCCCTGCTCTGGCTACCACACACTTTCAGCGTGTAACAACTCCACAGCTGACTGAAAACAGAGAGGAAGAACTAGCTGTATTGTAAAGCATCGTGCATAACCTTAAAACTCATCTTTAGTGTGTTCACCCTGATGTCAGGATTCCAAGTAATACCCCCAACTGAATCAAAACTCCAAGGCAGGCATATGCCTCAAAGTACAGCTTTATGAGGCATATCATATTGGCACATCTGGAGAAACCCGATTCTAAACTCCCCCTCGGGTTTCCCCCTAGTTAAAATATATACTTTCTCTCCTCCTGCCCATGCAGACCATCGCCTGGCCCAATCAGGTCACAACCCAAAGTTCATCCGGACTCACGTCCCGCCTCCTCACACCTGGTGAGAACGTCCTTGGCTCTCGGAGGAAAGCCCTTGCTATCTCTACCTCCCCCCTCCCATTCCCACAGCTCGCCCAGCCACCGCTGTGGCAGCCCTGAAGATGCCAAGGAAAATGGCTCCAGGGCTGACACCTGATGGTTTATTCAGTGGTGGGATTCAGCCGGTTCGGGCCAGTTCAGATTAACCGGTGGTTAAATTGCTGGCTGGCCCCGCCCCTTTCAGGAGTTCCTACGTGCCCTATTTTGTCTCCCAGGTAAGTACAGGGAGGCCTACTAGGCCCAAAACGGAGCACGGGGAGGGCGGTGCATTCGCCCCCGCCACGCAGCCCGTTTTTGCTCCCAGAGGGGTGTAGGAGGCTGAGTGCTGCCTGTCACACACCCTGGCCACGCCCACCGAGGCCATGCCCACCCAGCCAGTCATGAGGGCAGAGAACCAGTTGTTAAATTATTTGAATCCCTATTCGTACATATGATCAAGCTTTGTCTTTACTGGTTCAGTTCTGGTCTTTGTGGCTCTGATACTTCTTTAGTTTTGGTGCTTCTTAAGGAATCTTTTTACCGCTTATCCTTGAGGGAAAGCATCCCGAGATCCTCTCGCTAATGGAACAGTGTCCAAGCATCTGCTGTCCCTATTCTCTCCTAGGGAACTGGATTACGCCATGCTGCGCCGACTGGAGAAGAGGATTCTGGTCGACCTCCCAAATCAAGAGGCCCGGCAAGCCATGATCCAGCATTGGCTTCCCCCAGTGAGCAACAGTGGAGGAGTGGAGCTGAGGACGGAGCTGGATTATAATTTGCTCAGTCAGGTGAGGAGGTAGCCCACCCAGGTGGTCAAAGGTTCTTATGAATGACCTTTATAGAGGAGTCAGGGAATCTATAGAGCAGTGTTTCTCAACTTTGGCAACTTTAAGATGGGTGGACTTCAACTCCCAGGATTCCTTAGCCAGCATAGTATAACTGACTGGAGAATTCTGGGAGTTGAAGTCCACATATCTTTCTCCCTATCTTTATCTGTCTCAATCTCATCTTCTCATCTGTCTCATCTTCTCATCTTTCCTATTATCTTCTCCTATTGGTATCTCATGATTTATCACTTGATGTTTATATCTTATAAGTTATGATTCTATCTTATGATTTAGAATATATGGATTATCATTTTGTTGTCTGTATGTACACTGAGAGCTTCTGCACAGGAAACAAATTCCTTGTGTGTCCAGTCGCACTTGGCCAATAAAGAAATTCTGTTCCGTTCCGTTCCGTTCCATTCTATTCCATTCCATTCCACTCCACTCCACTCCACACACTACCCCACATTTTCTTTTCTGTTCTGTTCCGTTCCATTCACATATATATGTAACCAGGCCGCCAAAGAAAACGGTAGCTGGACACCATCAAAGTTGACACCAGTCAAAGCATAGAACAACTCAAAGAAGTAGTGCAAGATCAGAAGATGTGGAGAGATCTGGCCCATATAATCGCCAAGCGTCAGACATGTCTATACAGATATCATCATCATCATCATCATCATCTTAAAGTTGTCAAAGTTGAAAAACACTGTTCTGGAGGATAGAATGCTTATTGGCGGTTAGTCTTGATGGTTTGGTGGGACACTAACTTCTAGGAGTAATTAATTACAGACTGCTGGGAAGAAAGGCAAAGGGCTTTGAGGTCTTCCTGAAGGCATCTCGAGTGGCCTTCAGCAAGATGGGGAATGGGATAGGCCACCGGTCTGATCCGTGTAGAACTTGTAATGTTACCTTGATGCTCTTCTGGTGGCAAACAAACTCGTCAGCAACCTCTTGTCCACCATAATAGGATCCATAAGACTCATAAAATGGAAGTTTGAAATTCCTCAAAGTTCCATTTTATTAGAGATGTCATATTGGCACATCAGAGAAAAACCCAAATCTGAAAGCTTCTAGGTTTTCCCCACCCAAAAGAAATTCCAAGCCCCTGCCCAACTCCCATATTCATATTCTTATTCATAAGTTTATTTGTCAAGCATATATAAGATAACAGGTAAAAGTATAAACATAATTTGAATACATGAAAAGAGTAAGAGTAAAAAAGAATATTAGGACAGGGACAGTAAGCACGCTGGTGCACTTATGCACGCCCCTTACAGACCTCTTAGGAGTGGGGTGAGGTCAACAATAGACAGCCTAAGGTTAAAGTTTTGGGGGTTTGGGGAAGAAACCACAGAGTCAGGTAGTGCATTTCAGGTATTGACCACTCTGTTGCTGAAGTCATATTTTCTGCAATTGAGTTTGGAGCGGTTTACCTTGAGTTTGTATCTATTATTTGCTTGGGTATTGTTGAGGTTGAAGCTGAAGTAGTCATTGACAGGAAGGACGTTGTGGCAGATAATTTTATGTACTATACTTAGGTCAGACTGAAGTTGGCGTAGTTCTAAATTGTCTAAGCCCCAAATTTGGAGTCTGGTGGCATAAGGTATTTTATTGCGGTTAGAGGAATGGAGGACTCTTCTCGTAAAATATCTCTGGATTCTCTCAATTGTATTTATGTCCAATATGCAGTGCGGGTTCCAGACAGATGAGTTGTATGTCCATCACATGGCCCAATCAAAGCCATCATCCCAACTGGAGATGCCTCCCAGTTCTATCCCTCCAGGTGCAGGGCAAGATGTCCTTGACTCTTTGAGAAAGGAATGTTATTATGACTACATATCACCCTGGCTCCATACAATCCCCCCTCCCAGTTTCCCACAGTAGTAAATATGGCAGGCCTGAAGGCCCAATGCAAAAAAAGATGGCTTCCAAGCTGACACCGTCCCCATAACCTCTCTTCCTCTCCATCCTTTCTTAATCTAATTGCTAGCTTGGCAGCTACCTACAATGGGGAACCTCTGCACACCTTTCTGTTTGTGTATTAGGAGACAGAAGGCTACTCGGGTTCTGACATTAAATTGGTTTGCAAAGAGGCAGCCATGCGCCCTGTGAGAAAAATCTTCAGCGCTCTTGAAAATCATCAACCAGGTACTGCAAAAGTCTCTTGGGTGTTCGAGCTGAACAGGTGCACAGCAGTGGTGGGTTCTTCCCAGTTCGGCCAAGCCGGTAGCAGTGACGATATGACATCACCGAACTGGTTCTCTTTGTTCGGGAGCTGGGCCCCCTTACCCCCACCCCTCACCCCCACTCCTCACTCCCCCGTGTTATTCTTACCTTTTATTTGGCCCCGCCCCCAATCTATTCGCTGCCTCCTGAGTCCCAGATGATCGGCTAGAAGGAAAAAAACTGTTTAAACTCTTGTTGCAGGGCTTCAAAGGGCCGCCCTACAGCTGATCAGTGTTAAAAGACAGTGTGGTGGTAGACCAGTGCGCTCCAAAAACAAATGGGTAGACCGGTGCCTCCAAAATCAAATGGGTAGATCGGTACAGCTCTGTAAGCAGTTAAAAGCCTGGTAGACCAGTACCTCTGCTAAATCCTAAAGAATTGTCACATGACCATCAAACCACGCCCAAAAAATAAGCCACGCCCACAGAACCGGTAGTAAAAAAATTTAGAACCTACAGGGGTCAAGTGCTCGGGGTCAAGGAAGCAGGGATGTCTTAGCTAGGTTAGCTAGGAAGCATACAAAGGTAAATGATACATTATAAATCTGTACCAGCAGGTGGCAGCATTCTGTTTGTTTCCAATTCAGTTTTTTTTAGGATTTGCGAACTCCCTTCCCATTTTGCCACTGATATAAAACTCTCTAAGATCATACAAGTAGTCCTCAGCTTACGACCGCAATCGAGCCCAGAATTTCTATTGCTAAGTGAGACAATTGCTAAGTGAGTTTCCCTTCATTTTACAGCCTTTCCTGCCACAGTTGTTAAGTGAATCATTGGGGTTGTTCACTGGGTAACACGGTTGCTAAGTGAACCTGGCTTCTCCATTTTACTTTGCTTGTTAGAAGATCCCATCACATGACCCCGGGACTCTGCAACCATCGTAAATACATGCTAGTTGCCAAACATCTGAATTTTGATCCCATGGAGGATGCCACGGTCACAAGTATGAAAAACGGTCATAGTCGCTTTTTTCAATGCCCTTGTAATTTTGAATGGTCACTAAACGAATTGTTGTAAGTCGAGGACTATTTGTAGAATTCTAGAACCAGAAAGGACCTTGGAGGTCTTTCAGTCCAACCCTTCATCTGGTATTCTGGATGAGGTTGGACTGCAACCACGCAAAACTTGCAGTAGAACAATGGCTAGCACCAGTGGTGGGTTTCAAAAAATTTTTACTACCGGTTCTGTGGGTGTGGCTTAGTGAGCGTGGCATGGTTTTGTGGGCATGGCTTGGTGGGCATGACATGGCTTGGTGGGCGTGGCTCGGTGGGCATGGCAGTGGAAGGATACTGTTAAAATCTCCATTTCCACCCCACTCCAGGGAAAGGATCAGTGGTGGGTTTCACAATTTTTTACTACCGGTTCTGTGGGTGTGGCTTGGTGGGCGTGGCATGGCTTGGTGGGCGTGGCTTGGTGGGCGTGGCATGGCTTGATGGGCATGGCTTGGTGGGCATGGCTTGGGCGTGGCAGGGGAAGGATAATATAAAATCTCCATTTCCACCCCACTCCAGGCGGAAGGATACTGTAAAATCTCCATTTCCACCCCACTCCAGGGGGAAGGATACTGTAAAATCCCCATTCCCGCCCCACCCCACTAACCTGCTTTCCAGCCCAGTTCTCCTATGCAGGGCAACAAAAGAAGACCCAGCCAATCAGCTGGGAGTCAGGAGGCAGTGAATAGATCAGGGGCGGGGCCAGCTAGAGATGGTATTTGCCACTTCTCCGAACTACTCAAAATTTCCGCTACCAGTTCTCCAGAACTGGTCAGAACCTGTTAAAATCCACCTCTGGCTAGCACACATTGGAAGTGATGGTATTCAGCCGGTTCAGGATGATGGCTAGTGGTGCCCACCAGCCCCGGTGCTATGCCGTCCTATTCAGCCACGTTATCTAAGCCGTGCGCATGTGTGCAAGCCATGCGCATGAGCAAGGTGCAAGCCCGGAAGGCCACACAGATGCGCGGAACATTTTTGGTGTGCGGCAAACCGGTAGTAAAATTATGAGAAACCCAGCTCTGATTGGAAGGTACCAATTTGGGAAATGAGATAGAAATATAATGATACTCGCACAGACTGAGAATAAATTAGTAGGATAAACTGGGGGAACTGGAACAAGACTCAAGGTATGAAGGTGTCATTTAGAGACATCCCTTCTATGATCTCTATGATCTTATTCTATTAAGAGCCATGGTGGCGCAGTGGTTAGAGTGCAGTACTGCAGGCTACTTCTGCTGCCTGCAATTTGGCAGTTCAAATCTCACCAGGCTCAAGGTTGACTCAGTCTTCCATCCTTCCGAAGTGGTAAAAGGAGGACCCAGATTGTTGGGGGCAATAGGCTGACTCTGTAAACTGCTTAGAGAGGGCTGTGAAGCACTGTGAAGTGGTATATAAGTCTTAGTGCTATTGCTATTCTTAAAAAAGAATGCAATGGTTAGAATGTGGTCAGAATGCAGCATTGCAGACTAACTCTGCTCACTGTCAGGAGTTCGATCCTGACCGGCTCAAGGTTGACTCAGCCTTCCATCCTTCCAAGGTCGGTAAAAGGAGGACCCAGATTGTTGGGGGCAATAGGCTGACTCTGTAAACCGCTTAGAGAGGGCTGTAAAAGCACTCTGAAGTGGTATATAAGTCTAAGTACTATTGCTATTGCTATCTCATCATCTTTTGGGTTACATGCCAATCCAGAGGAGATCTGAGTTGTTCATTGACCATCGGTGGACCAATTTTAATTTCTAATTGGAGATCTTCTTTCTTCAGACAGTGGAAACTTACCGGTGATCCACCTGGACACCGTCACAACCGAAGACTTCCTGGATGTCATTTCTCATACCAAGCCTTCTGCTAAAAACCTAAGTCAAAGATACATTGAGTGGCAAAGAGAATTTGAGTCGGTTTGAGCTGAGTTGAAGATCTGGAACAAGCATCCACGTTTCCAGCTCCTCCACCCCACCCAACACATTTCTGAAGAGTTTATTTTTTTAAAAAGAAAAAAGAAAAACTAAGAGGAGAAGAAACTTGTCGCTTTCCAAGCTGGATGCTGAGTTTCGATGATGGGGAAGAGGCCGCAATTTGTTATTCGAAGAAACCTGGTTCTAGCTATTCATCCAATAGCTTTAGATTCATACACAAGGCGGGGGGGAAAAAAAGATTTTAGCACTTTTGCCATTTTTAATTTTTGTAATTAAACATGTCCAGCTGTTTTTATTTCTGTGTCACTTAGAAGATTTTTGGGATCCGTTTTGCTGACTTAATATTTGCTGCTATATTTTTCTTCCTTAGTGGGACCAGTTAGTAGGAAGTGATAAAGTACGACATTAATTGGGCCTTCTCGGGCATCCTTGCATTAAACCAGTCGATTTTGAAGACTGTCCTTGAAGAATAAACCACTTTGGAGTCTCAGAGATGTCTTTTAGAGGCTTCCTTACACTGATCAATAGGACTCCTCTCTTTTCCCTTGGTCATCTGAAGACTGAAAATAGACAAATGTCTATGGAGGTTCTCAGTCATCCAGGTCATGGTTGTCCCAAAGGTGCTTTTTCAAGAGGCACCTGGACTTTCTGGTTTTTCTTTGAAGGTGTTTTGCTTCTCATCCAAGAAGCTTCCTCAACTCTACAGAAGCTGAAGAAGCTTCTTGGATGAGAAGCGAAATGTCTTCAGAGAAAAACCAGAAAGTCCAGGTGCCTCTTGAAAAAGC